>JAJTUV010001504.1:0-299894 GCA_021653895.1 Mastomys natalensis | reverse complement strand
GAGGGACTAGGTGGATAGCTGGGGACCGGACCGGGAAGGCCCGGAGGAAGGCAAGGAGGGCAGGAAGGAAGGGAAGGAAGCGAAGCGAAGGGCAAAGGGCGAAGGCCAAAAAGGGCGCAGCAGAGAACGAGCTGCTTATCTAGCTGCCCTAGGCGCGCTGGGTGATGTTCCTCTCAGGATAGGTTAAGTGCCAATACCTCATTATCATGAGCCCGCTCAGGAGGGGCACGAGGCCGACGCATGCTCAAAGGACTTGTTTACCAGTTTCTGAGCTGGTCACTCTGGAAGCCAGCTGCCTGCCTTGTCAGGTGCTAGTCATATGACTTTGCAACTGTAAACACGGCTGCCTACACAGCAGGACATTCAGACTGTGTACAGTAACTCTTCATTGCTCTATTTTTACTCTTGCTTATGATTTAGGACAAGCCACTTTAAGCTAGATCATGTCTAACATTGCCAGGTCAACACCCTCACACAGTGCATACCTGAAGCTCCCCAGTCTTTTTTTCCATTATAAAGCATTTCCACTCTTCTTTTTTCCCATACGCCTGCCAAATACAAAGTACATACCCTGATCAGGGATTATTGTACATGTCTTTTGGACAATCCCTTAGTTTTTCAGGATGTAACCCTGCTTGGAGATGAGGTCTTTGAATCAACTATTGAGTTAACAAGAAAACATTAGGGTGAGACTCTTCTAACATGACAAGTCTGGGAGCGCTTAGGGGAGGGACCCATGGCTCCAGCTATATGTGCAAGGGAGCTATAAAATAAGTGGGAGAAAGATCCTTGGTCCCATGAAAGCTGGACGTCGGGGGGGGGATATTCAAGGGTGGGGAGGTGAGTACGGGGGAGGGTGGGGTGGGGGTACACCACCGTGGAGGCAGGAGGAGGGGGAAGGGATAGTGAGTCCTGGGAGGGAGGGGGGAAATGGGGTAAGGAAAGAACATCTGAAATGTAAATAAATTTCTAATAAAAAAAAGGTAAACATAAAAAAGTATCATTAAGCCAATTTTGAAATACTAGAATAATACTTAGTAAAATTTTAAATCAGTTTCTCAAAATATTGTCAAATACGAAAATTTTTTGACATCCAATAATGAAATATAAAATATAAGTGCATTTGATACGCTAAATAAAAAAGTGCTCTAGACTTAATTGCAAAAAAAAAAAAAAAAGAAAGAAAGAAAAGGAAGAGTCTAAAAAAAAAAATACAAACAAAAGAAAATCCAAATGTGGGCACAGCCTGAAGATAGCTATCTTCAAGCCAATTAGAGGCTAGGGGGAAAAAAAGCAGACCTACCAGCATCATTAATGTATCCCTCTAGCTTCTGTAGCTATAAATCTCTGCTGCATAAGGCACCTGGACAGTGCTACTTTTTTACATCAGCACTAGAAAACTACAGTTTTTCAGGGTTGCATGGCATTATCTTGTGCGACATTTATTTGTGTAGATTCATTCAAATCTGAATAAAGTATCATAAGATAGATTCTCTCTGTTACTCCAACTTTCAGTACCAAGACCAGAATATCCAACAGAAACGATTTAAGGCAAAAAAGAATTTTGGCCCACACTGTCACAGGTAACATCCACCATTAAGGGGACTGAGACACTGGAGTGGGGCCATTAACATCACAACAGCCAGTGCCCCACACTGGGCTGGCTTCTTCCTTTTTCTCTTGTTATTCTACTAGACTGGGAGCCTCGGAGGTGGCACTGGCCACATGCAGGGTGAGTGTCCCACCAAAGTTAATCCTTTCTAGAACTCTTCTCACAAAACATGCAGAGGTGTGTCCTACCTATCTCCAACATGATTATAAACCATGTCAAATGGAAAATGAAAATGAATCACCATTAATCACTATTAATTAATGTAATTAATTAAAGGAACTAGGTAAAAGTTACTTTCCTTATTCTGTGACACAAATGTGGTGAATAAAGATTTGCACCTGGATTGTCTGTCCTGTGATCCTCCTTAACCAACCAGTATAACAGTACTGGAAATCTAAAGAGCACTGTCCCCTCTTCTTAAATGTTATAGCCAATTGCAAGTACCTCTCATTTTGCTTCAATGACTACTCTATGGAAGGGTCACTTTTTTGTTTGTTATGTAGACATAAACAAACAAATAATTCTCATCTCAAACTACTTTAAACTTTTTTATCAGTATTGAAAGAAACATGGTACAATGTTGTTATTTGATTTGCTGATCCAATTGGATTTATTCCCATGGTATCTCATGTATTTGCTTGCTGGTTTTATGTATTATGGCATGTACCACACAAGAAGTCTTCACTTGGCTCTGGTTCCTCATCTTATTAGGTTACATGTGCCACTGTGATATCCTTCTGCCACTAATGTTTCTCCTATAAGCAAATATGGTTTGACCTTTATGTGCTTTTCTGAAGTTTATTCTAATTATACATCTTAGACAACAAGACTATACAGCAGAGATCAGACAGTTAGAAAGACCTATCTCTCACTGGGCCACTGGCTAAGGGTTGAGAATTGTTAATAATATTGATGTTAATAATAATTCTTATAAGCTTTCTTTCTGCTGCTTATATTCTTTAAGGGACCCACGCCCCCCCAACTGACAGTTCTTGGGCTTTCACTGTCTCTTGGCTACCCTGAACAAAGGAATTCAATCAAATGACCGTCTGAGATGCCCTTAACACAGTGTTGGCTATTTTGCACACCGAAGGAAGTTGTACCCAGATGTGACTGTTTTCCAGGATGTTCATTTTGTTCTGAACTCTTTGCCATTGCAAGTCTTGGTGAATTATAGATGACTCTGGAACCTTTTCCACCGAGACAAGAGAATGAGCACTTTGCAATGGCCTAGCAGAGGGATGTCATAACTCATAATGGAAAGACTAATGTGAAGCTTCATTTGCATGGAAGGCATAGTGTGTTTAGTGTCTATACCCATTTTCCAGCTAGAAAAGTAGGCTATTCACTTGTTTATTGTTAGGAACCACGTTTATCCCTGGCCTGCTTTCAGCAGCTCAGGCCAGCAGTCACATCATCACCAGCCATAAACTGTGACACGCTTCCACTGTTGCAACAAGTAGAGTACCCTTTATAAAAAACCATGCCACCACTCGTCCTCCTCACTGTCTCTGTCACCTCTCCGTCTCTGCTATCCACATTCAGAGTTAGCCTTTTGCCCACTCCCCAATAAATCTCTTGTGTGAGGTCTGTTTCTGTGGTATGATCTCTGAGACAGTCCTTGACCCCATCCACCAAGGTCCTCTTCCACTGTAAAACCGTAATAGTTGGTGTGCTGAGAAATGCCCTCAGTGTCACCTGGGGCTGAGGTCTTTTCTTACATTCTATTGACAGAGCAGGTTGAGTTAACAACCTGAAGAATTCAACGAATGAATGACCCTGCAGCAACTCACACATGGGTATCATTTGTCAAATGCATTTGGTTACAAGGAAAAAGAACACTAAAGGAAGTTGGAGGAGATGGGAGATATAAATGAAGTTCGAGCAGGTTAGATATGATATAACTCAATGTATGTGTGTATAACAGTCTCCAATGGGTAAATAAAACATTTAAAACTAAGTATAATTGGAGGCAGAGAGAGAAGCAGGCTGAATTCCAGAGGCATCAGAGAAGGTGGCTCCTTCTAACTGTCAGGAAGGTGGGACTAAGCAGGCAGTAGGCCAAGCTGCAAGAGATGCAGAGGGGTTGGCTGTGTTGACAGCTGCAAAGGAGGCAGAGCTGCAGCTCCTACAATTGACAGTTGCAGATATGACAGCAGCAACAAAGGAGCCACAGAAGCTGCTTCCTGACTTGCTATGACCAGAGCACTGTATTGTGGCTTGGCCGTTCAACAGAGTGACCTGACAGGAAGAAGGACAATCAATGGTAGCAAGTCAGAAAGCAAGAGAGAACACAGAGATCAGAGTGCAGAAAATTAGAATGGGTAAGAGTCACAGAGAAGGAACTGTAGACCTTGGTGTCTGAAGAGTTCCAGAGAACTGAGATGCTTCATCTCTATAGGTCCAAGATTCACTGAGAAAGCTCACAAATAAAATGCTTTCAATGCCTTGTTCTAATGCCTAACCTTGGAAAGTTAAATACCAGACACTAACAGACTTCTTAGGCAAATGTAAGAGTCATACACCACTAGAGATAAAGGTCCTAATATCAGAGATCTGTAAGCTGTAACATTTGAAATCTATAGGATCCTGAATTCAGGCTTACCAGGACCTGCAAATGCAGAATAAAGCTACTTGTGGCTGCCCAATCTGTCTTCTTCCCAAGGTTTGCTACTGTCAAAATTGAAGAATACAAATGATCAGTTGTGAAAATGCAAGTAAGATTATACAGACAGAGCAGGTCAACATTTATGTATTTAGAAGTTTTGTGTGTGTGGGGGGGGTGTACATGTATATAATACAATAGAAAAAAGAGGATTTAAATTTGAAAACAGAGCAAGGTAGGGGAGGTATGTGAGAAGGTTCGAAGGGATGCAATGAAGCACAAATTGTGTAATCATAGTTTTTTTTTTCTGAGAGATGTAGAGCTGCTGAAGAAGTAGATATAAGTCTGGATGAGCTTCCGTCCACCATGATTTCATCTGTCAGAGCATGATGGGTAACACAGAGATCACTCATTAGAGCCCAGAACACTGTAGTCCACTGACTAAAAGCCTGTGGGCTTGGAACATATAGTTTCCTCTCTTGGGTTCTAGTTTTGGGTTTTCTTAATCCGTAGAATGAAGAACTTGAAACAAATGAACAATGATACCACAGGAAGTATATCCAAACCAAGAAAACACTACTCTTGTTCCTCATGCCAGTGCATTTTCTGGTGAACTTTATCCTGGCTAAGCTGTATGCTTCTCGATCCTCACCCATTAATTAGGTTTTTGCAACTAATAAAACTTTCTTGGCTTTGAAAGACAAGTGATGATGGAGCTCTTCACCAAGGGTTTCCAAAGTGCTGAGCTTTGACAAACACGCAGACTCTTGGAAAGGAAAATTGACCTTCAAGACCATGTTTCCTAATTAGATATTTAAGCTAAACCTCCGGAGTCAGACATTCTGCCACATTAATCTGGCATAATAATGTCAGGAAACCATTGTACATTTACTAATAAGTTTACTTTAAATATGTACTTACAACTCATCGTACTGCATGTTGAAAGTGTATTCACTAAAGGAGACTTGTTGCCTTAGAGCCACTCACGGAGGACAATGTAAATCAACAGCTTCCTACGTACTGTTCATTCTTGTAAAGATTATAAAAGTGTCACTTTTTACTCATTCAGTTATAGTTATTTTATCCATCTATACTAAACGCATAAAATGGAATAAAATCTCAAATCAATTTTATTTGAAAAACCCACTTAAAGTCTTCATAGTTGTGTAAACCTTGTGTTTAGTATCTATAATGAGGATGAAAGCCTGTGTTGAACATGCTCTTTTTCTTAGAGATCACATTTGCTGTAAGACCAAGAAAAAGCACACCACCAAAGGCTGGCCCAAGGGTTCGATCTCATCATGTTGCTTCTCGTGATAAATCACACTCATAAAAACAAAGCAAGGTCAACAGCTCTTTGTTTACCTGTAAAGATTTCTCTTTTATGTCTCCCGAGTCAAATTCAAAAATAACTTTTTAAAATATTCTTTTTTGCACCAAATTTTTGATTACTAACAGTGATCTCACTACACTTTCATTTTATATCAAGCCCAAATATATGAGTATAAAGGATGAATTTTTCAGATTGCTGAAAAATGTCTGACAATCATCATGTCATTTTCCAAGGTACTGTGTCTGGATAGAATATAGATGCCAGCCAAAATTAGAACATTGGATGTATAATTCCATGATGGTAATAATGATGATGATGGTGATGATGAGAACTGCAATGGGGATGATGGTGATGTGATGGTGGTGGTGATGGTGATGTGATGGTGGTGGTGGTGATGGTGATGTGATGGCGGCGGTGGTGGTGATAACTTGCTCTTAAAGTTACTTAAAAGTTTATTGAAATAGAGACTTATTCAAAACATGTTTGAGTACCTACTATCTCATAAAATAATGCTATCAGATGGTGCTCCTGTCCTCTACTGATATGTGAGGTACAGCAAAGATTGTTTCCATATGTAGTAAGTTGGCCCAGGGGTAGGAAAGATCGTTTAATGGTTAACAGTACTGTTTGCTCTTCCAGAGAACCCAGGTCCAGGAACCTTTCAGAGAACTCCTAGCACTCACATGGTAGTTCACAACTCTCTATCAATCCAGTCTCCAGAAGATCTGATGCCCTCTTCTGGCCTCTGCAGGCATAAGGCAGACATCTGTTATACAGGCACACCAGCAAAAACACACACACACACACACACCACACACACACACACACACAATATAAAGTATTTTTTTTTAACCTGGGTCATGTAATAGATCATCTATTTCAGTCTGGGTCACACAGCTATGCACATGTGGTGCTTCATCACATTAAGCAGCATATTTTTTCCACAGCATCATGTAATCCAAGAAAACTAGCGGAAGTGTTAGAAACATTAGGAAGATCCAATTCAGTGTAAGTTTATCACCCATAGATATTAAAGTGCTCTCACAATTAGGATATGTCCATCTCCCCATAGAGGAATCCAGTTTCATCCATTTAAATCTGTTAGAATTGTTTATAAATCTTCATTTTGTATACTACATGTGCGTGCAAATGGACTTGTACATTTTCTTGTTGTTGTTGTAGTTTTGAGACAAGAGTCTCACTGTGCAGCCTTGGCTGGCTTGTAACTCACTATGTAGATACACTGGGCTGGCCTTGAACTCAGATCTACCTGCCTCTGCCTCTGGAGTGCTGAGATTAAACGCTTGCACCACCACACCAAGATGAATGTCATGTTTTATTATACAGAAAAACTATACTTACTTCATGGGTTACCTTTAACAATGTTTTGATGGAGTCTTTAGAGTTTTCTCCATATAGAATTATATGATCTAAAACCAGAAATATCTTTACTTTTTATTCACATGCCTTTCATTTCCCTCAAACACGTGTGCTATTTAGAACTTCCCATGCTCAATACACTCTAGGGTGAGCATCTTTGTTTTATACATGGTTTTACAGGGAAACTTACAAGTTTTGACCATCAAGTATGGATTAGCTGTAGGTTTTTATGAACAGGTTCTATTGTGTTGAGATCAATCCTTATGGATCCAGTTTGTGATACATTTTCATTGAAAAGGAATACTGAGTTCTAAAACCTGCATCTGTTCAAATACATTAATTGAGTTTACTTCTATAATGTGCTATGTTACCTGAATTGATTTCCAGATGATAAAAATCATCATTTGATCTCAGCAGATTGTGGGGTATAGTGTTTTTAGGTTGCTCATGAATCCCATCTCCTGGTATTTTGTTGAGGGTTTATTGTACATACATTCATCAATTTGTATATGTCATGGGGATACTTCTCCTTTTTCTTTCACTCAGGAAAGATAATTTTTACAAAGCATGTCTTGTTGACTTTTCTTTTCTATCCTTATTGCCCTGAATATACTGTTGTGATTTCTTGCCTTTATTAACATGTGTTTGTTCATTTGCTTTCATGGGTTTGTGTGTCAGGGAATGAGAACAGAGGTCAGAGACAGCATTCAGGAATCAGTTCTTTCCCTCTGACTCAATGTTTTTGGAATAATCTCAATTTGTCAAGCAGGACAACTAGAGCCTTTCCCACCAGGCCTACTCTGGCTAATCCACATTCTTTTCAAAAAGTTTCCATTTAGATGTTGATATTGGAATTTGTTTCCCTTGTCTATGGGGGTTGGTATTTTTCTCTGAGAACTTTCTAACTTTTCCAGTTGTTTTAAATTTTTGACCACTCAATGACAATATTAATTCACAATGCATATTTATTTGGGTTTATCACTTTGGGGACTTCGTGAGTTAAAATGTTCACTTTTCTCTCCAGTTTTGACAAGGCTGTTGGTTTCATAGATTCTCTGCCCTTCTTTCTAGTTTTACTGAAACTAGTATTATGTGTACATAGATCACGTATCCTCTAGGTTCCCTGTGTTCCACAACATTTCCCTACTGTATCAAGGTGTCATCAAAGCACCGTCCTGCTTCCTGAATGGTCTTCTTGATGAAATCTGCTCTTAAAGCTATTTATTCATTTTCTGTTCAATTATTAAATTCTTTAGCCTCCAGATTTCTGTTTGGTTCTTTCCTACCAGTTCTATTCCATTGTGTAATATTCTGATTTTATTTTCCTCATAATCTCTTGGTTTTTATTTTTTTTTTCCTGCATCTTCTTGTAACTTACTAAGATGTGTGGTAATTGTACTGACACTTTGTTAGACAATTGGAGTTCTGCACTTCTTGAGAACCATTTGCTGTTTGCTTATATTGTATCTCTTTGATTTGTCACTGTTTGTCACTGTTTCCAACTTATTTGTGTTCTTTATATATATGTGGTTTACCACTTTAAAAACAGCTAACTTTACTTTGTTTTATACACTTATTTATTTATTTTATTACTTATTTTATGCATTCATTCTCTTTACATCCCAATTGCTTCCCCCTCTCTATGTACCCTCACACATTCTCTCCCTCCATCTCGCTTCTCTTCTGAGAGGCTTGGGTCCCAATTTGAGTATCCCCTATCCTGGCACATCAAGTCTCTGCAGGGTCAGGCCCTTCTTTTCCCACTGAGGCCAGACAAGGCAAGTTAGGGGAACTGATTCCACAGACAGGCAACAGCTTTAGAGACAGCCAGGCCTGTTACACACTCACTTTCAACAGAAAGAGACTGGCAGTCTTAATAAAGAGTCTGAGGTGCTATCTCATCTTTTCTAAGGTGCCTTCTTGGATTTGGATATGCAAATTTCTAAACAAAAAATCTTCCTGATGGGTGGCATTTGCGGTTTTATTTTTAGAAGCCTATAAACTTTATTCACACTGTGTACAGGAAGTCTCTTGTCTATCTCCCTTTGTTTGCAGCTGATGTCATCAAACTCTATCAGTCCCTTGTGTGCTCCATGTTAAACAAGACAGAGACAATCCCTTTGGGAAGTATCTCCAAAGACTAAGGATGTGGCAGCTCTATCTGCTCTTCTCCGTTGCTCTCCCTAGAAGGGGAAGCCTTCATCATTGCACACGGCTGTATCCTCAGCAGCAGCCAGCGCAGCAGCAGCAGCAGCAGCAGCAGCGATGCCCCTGCTCCATGGTCTTTTTTCCTAACTACCCCAGGCATCTAAATTATGCCAGTTCTGCCAGAGCTGAAATAAATTGAAAAAGAATCCAGCCATCCAGGCAGTAAAATGAAAGCCATGTTCAAGGTACACAACATTTTCTTTTTCTTTGAGATAACAGTCCTGGGTTCAGGCCATTTCTGTAACTGCTGAGTTCTGCTGGCTTGGAGGAAAACTTGATGTTTAAAAGTAAGAGATGATTACTACACACATTCTTGCAGCTACCAATAGCTACTCAGAGTGAATGTTATGAAACGAAGAAAGGGCGAAGCTTTAGAAATTTTATAATGTAAACTTTATTATACTTATTATTTATTATATTTGTTATAAATTATAATAAAAATATGTGTTATGAAATATATATGAACGGTAGGTATCCTTGGTGGACCCATGCCAAGGTTTACCCTTGAGAAGTTGAACACACAACATCTGGAATAAAAGAGGTTTACTGGGGCAGGGAAGAAGAGTTAGGACCTGCAGAAGGAATGGGGGCAGACTAGTGGACATGTAGACAGACAGACTCGAAGCAGAGTGAAAATGGTAGAGAGAAGGGATAAACAGGGAGAGTAAAGGGATGCATGTCAGAACAGGGGGAGGGAGCACGGAGAACAGCATCTTCCTGACATCACCTTTACTACTGTTCTAACCTCTGCTTTCTACAGAAATCCTCACTGCATTTGTCACTGCTCTGTTTCTGCACAACAACCCCAGTTCATAGTCATCTAGTTTTCTTACATAATTTAAAAAATAAATGTGTTGTGTGTGGTGTGTACATGTGAAGGCACATGTACAGAGGCCAGAGTACAACCTGCTATAGGTGATTCTCTCCAGCATGTAGGTTCTGAGGAATAAGCTTAGAGCTTTAGAGTTGGCAGCAAGCATACTTACTTACTGAGACATGGTGCTGGCCTCAGTTACATATTATTTTAATGCAATTCATATGACTTTTTATTGGATATTATCTTTATTTACATTTCAAATGTTACCCCCTTTCCAGGTCCCCCCGGGAACCCCTATATTATCTCCCTACCAGTGCTTCTATGAGGATGTGCCCCCACTCTCCCTCCCACTTCCACCTCCCCACCCTCGAATTCCCCTACACTGAGGCATCGAGCCTTCACAGGACCAAGGACCTCTCCTTCCGTTGATGCCCAAGAAGGCCATCCTTTGCTACATTTGCAGCTGGAGCTATGGGTCCTTCCATGTGTACTCTTTGGTTAGTGGTTTAGTCCCTGGGAACTCTGGGAGTCTGGTCAGTTGATATTGTTCTTCCTATAGGGTTGCAAACACCTTCAGCTCCTTCAGTTCTTTCTCTAACTCCTCTATTGGAGTCCCCATGCTCAGTCCAGTGGTTAGCTGTGAGCATCTGCCTCTGTATATGTCAGGCTCTGGCAAAGCCTCTCAGGAGACAGCTATATCAGGCTCCTGTTAGCATTCTTGGCGTTAAACTGCATTTTTTCATGCTATTTATTCTGATTATGGTTTCCTCTTCCCCAGCTCCTCCCAGATTGCCCTCATCTCCCCACACACCCAAATCCATGCCCCTCCTTTTCATTTCTCATTAGGAAATAGACATGTAAAATAATAATCATCATCATAGAAAACAAACAAACCAGAATAGGAAAAACAAACAAACAGAAAAAAGGAGCCAAAGAAAAAGCACAAGAAACACATGTAGGTGAAAATACACATGCATTCACACACATGGGAAGCCCATAAAAATACAAAATTGGCAACCATAGTATTTATGGTAATATTTGCCTATAATGTTAAAAGAAAAAGCCCAGAACACAAGCATGTTATGTGTGTGTGTGTGTGTGTAGTTTATTCAATAGAACACAGACATGCCAAAATAGAAATTTCCTTTATATATGAGTTGTTACTACCATTGTCCTTGTCCTGACACCCCCCAAAAGAAATCTGTATTACTCTACTCAATCTGCCATAATAAAATACCCATTGGCTGATTATTTAAACAAAGAAATTTATTTTCTCATGGTTTTACCTGGCAAGTCAAAGATCAATGTCCAGTTGGATCAGTTTGAGCTACCTGCAACAAGTTGTCACCTGCCTTTCCTTTGTGAATCCTAGAGGGATGGAGACAGAAGCAGAGAAATATTTGTGTCACTCATCCTCCTTTATATAAGGATGTCAGCCTCATTACATTAGACTCTTCTCTCAAGATCTCCATTTGCCTTAACGACCTAAAGGATCTTCCAAAAAGTAGCACACTGGTGGGTGAATCTTCAAAGTATAAGTATGTGAGGGTACATATTTTAGTATATAACAAATATGGCGAAATTTTGTAGAAGAGTACATACAGTGGTCATTGCTACATTGTAACCATGCACTGTGTATATGGTTAATGACATAGTGATACATGCTGATGTATTAATAGTCATAGATAATTGTAAGTATTTCCTAATATCCTACTCAAATTCTTAAGAATTAAATTTGTATTTTATTAAACCATAGTGTTAAGGTTGAAAGGTAATCTCATTTTGCGATTTTTGTGTAAAATAATAGTTGTTACTCAACAGAGAAATTAAGGAAATGGGTGCTTCTATTCATATCTATTATGAATACTAAAAGTAAAGAAAAATGTAATTTTTGCAAGAATATTATTTGATGAAGTTGTCAGAAATGTCTAATGGTTACCCTGATTATTCTCATGTATGAAATTGATTTTTCCTGTGCTGTGTATTTTCAGAAGAGTAACTTACTTTATTCGTTTACAGTTGGGAAAGTAGTAATTTTTTGTGTCATTTGTAAAATATTATAATTACAAAAATGAAGCTGCCACTACTATTTAGAAATAATTATATTTTCAAAATTATATATTCAGAAATATATTCAGAAATTATATATATATATACACATATATATATTCCTCTGTATGTGGGTGTGGGTGTGTGTGTGTTTTGTGTGCACTTCCATCTTTACAGCAATTGTAGGCTGAGGGCAACAGCTTTCTGTGATATCATGAATTTTAAGTAGTACATGCCTGTATCAAATTGCCTGGGAAACCTACAATACTATCAGCAATCCATTCTCATTTTCATAGTAACCTGCTATTATTGCCACATTCATAAACTGCATAACCCTTTTGACTGAGGGCAGGTCATGTTATTAGACTAGCTCCCCATATTGTTCAGTAGTAGATCTATCAAATAATAGGAATACGTTGATAGCAACACAGTGGTTGTATTGGATTTGCATCTTTCTAGAAGTATTAGTTAAAAGTAAGTCATGACTAATGCATGACTTGGGAACTGAAGTCTACCCTAACTCTTTCGACCTTGGACAAATAATTTATCTCCTTGATGCGTCAGATACAAAATAAAGGAGATCACATAAGTGATTTATAACATACTTTTAGATGAAACAATCTAGGATAATCTTATGAAATTAAAAACTAATTTCCTTCAGGCAACAAACATTTTAATCAGACTCATATAAAGAGTCTTTTGCTTAATGGCATCCCCAGCCAAAATAGGGTTTTAAATTCAACGTCTCTCCCCTTTCAAAAATAATAAATATACATTATCATCAAATATGCATACATTGAATTTATTAAAATAGCAGATTAAAATTTAAAAAAGCAATCATTGAGCAGAAATCCACCTTCCACATCTACATGTTGCTTCTTTCTGTGAACAGGAGTTCAAAAGGAATGGGGCCCCTCACGGCCCCTCACGGCCCCTCCGGCCCCTCACGGCCCCTCTGTTGAAAGTTCAAGGCTTGAAATGCAATACTCTTGCCATCTCAGGTATTCTCCTGTCGCCTCTTCACATGCGATTTTGCTTGACTAAGTACAGAAGAGAAATAAGAGAGTTTTTTAATACTTACCTCGCGGATGCACTACAAAAATCCTACCAGAAATGCATATAGCACATTCAGATAAGCTTCAGCATTCGTGCAGATATAGTGTGTGTGAATTCTATGCCTGTAGCTCAGGCATGTTTCCACAGTGACCACACCAGGTAACTTTGCTAGTCCACAGCTTTCCTTAGCAAGGGGTTGCAGGGGGGCTTTAATTTGCATACAGACAGGCCAATCTGAGTTTCTCTTGCAATACTGCCTGATATTCTCTATGGAGCGTAGGAGATACTATCTACAACTTCAGCTTTGGGGTCTCAATGAAACATAGGCAACTATACTGTGCAAATACTAAGTAGAAAAATTCTAAAGGAAAACAATTCATACATTTTAAAGAACACTAAGTATAGTGTTTCATTGTTAATTATTAATTATTATTTTCATACCATGCTTAGTGTATAGACTAAGCTTTCATAGAAATGGATACATGGGAAAAACAGTGTGTAGATGTAATGCTTTGAATAGGAACAGCCCCATAGGCTCATAACTTGAATGTTTGGCTATTAGGGAGAGGCAGTGGTGCTACTTGACTGAGATTAGGAAGGTGTGACCTTGTTGGAGTAGGTGTGGCCTTGATTAGGAGGTGTGGCCTTGTTGGAGTAGGTGTGGCCTTGTTGGAGGAAGTGTGTAACCTCAGTCTGTCCATCTCTCAGTTCCTTCTCCAGCACCATGTTTGGTGCACACTGTCATGCTGCTCACAATGATGACAACGCACTAAAACTCTGAACTTTCCTTTATAAGAGTTGTGGTTGTGGTGTCTCTTACAGCAATAAGACATTGATTGCAATAGTGGAGGTGTCAGTATACCTTTGATGCTTCAAGCAACTAAAACAGAAGCTCTCCGGATTAGGAGGGACTTCGGTACACTATGTTCCTACACAGTTGTTCAGAGCACAGCCTCTGCTTAATATCTTCTTTGTTCTCACATGCAGCCTGTCATGGAAACACTGCCGTGTAAAAAAACCTCAAGGTGCACAGAGATAGCCACCAGATATTGTCATCTAGGGTATCAGAAGATAGATAGTAGGGTGTCCGGACTCACAGATGACGAGGTATTCACTCACCTTGACCCTAAGTTCATTACTTCTGTCAAATGTCCAACCCTAGGACAGAGATGAACAGCTCTCTACATCTGGGTCAAATCTTAACCCATAAGAACAAGTAGATCAATAATGGATACTACTGCTTCCATTCGTTTATTTGCTTAAGTGTTACAACTTTTTAAATGGTTCTTTCAACAACCTATTAAATATTAAATTCTGAATGAATTAAGCTAGAACAAAATTCATTTTTCAGGCACTGAATAGGGTATCACTCACACCTAATTTTAATCATAATATAAAATTCATTGTCATAAAGATAATGATTTTTATACTGGACCATAAAAGGGGGAAGTGATAAACACAGATATAACATGGTTGGTTGTTAAAGTCTTCATTCATGCATCAGTAGAAACATATGCTTAATAATAATTGTACTATTGTTTAAATTATAATTCTTGAAATATGTTAGATAAACAAAAAGCATTATTTTCTGTTTATTTGTTGTTGTTTTTTTTTTTTTCCTGTCCTGACTAAATCTTAGTCCCTACCACTCTTAGCAACCTGGGATTTGACATGATCTGATTGTGGCTGGATCCACTAAAAGGCCACAGGAAGTATAAGATCAGTCACTTATCCTTGGGATAAACACACCTTTTCACGTTCTCCATGGCCAGAAGTAACAGGGCAGGAAGAAAAGTGCACAGAGCAGAAGAGTTGAAGATACCACTCTGGGGTTAGAGGCATCACCCAGGTAAGAACCGTGTACCTGAGACAGTGTGATGGATCCTCCA
The DNA here is from genome assembly GCA_021653895.1 of Mastomys natalensis. NCBI lineage: Eukaryota > Metazoa > Chordata > Mammalia > Rodentia > Muridae > Mastomys > Mastomys natalensis. The sequence goes on along the minus strand of JAJTUV010001504.1, from coordinate 284,945 downwards.
GATCTGCAGGCTCCATAGTCACAATTGCAAACAACATTCGGTGGGAGATAGTATTAAAAGGTGCAAAGTTTTACTTGTTATTTTGAAGTAGCACATGGTCCCTTACCTAACACTGATACAATGCAGTACTCAGGGATTTTGTTCATTCTGAGACATGCCCAGGGAAGTCAGGAAATCGAGGAAAGGTTTGTTTAAACTCACAGACTCTGAGGTCTCAGTGGGTGACTACCTACCTCCATTCCTCTAGGTAAGGCAGAGTACCGGCATCAAGAGAGAAAATGGTGGTCATTTCATGGTAGTCAGGAAACAGGAAGGCAGACAGGAAGGGCACAGGACAAGAGACTTTTTTTCAAAGGCATGCTCACAGCAATCTGCTTCAAAACCCTTTCCAACTCCTAAGTGTTAACCAGCTTCCAATGACGTCATCAAATGAAGAATAGATCGATGGGTTGATTCACTGATAAATGAGAGCCGCCATGATTGATGGCTTCTCAAAAGTCAATCCATAAACACTTCTTACATGGAGCAAACCTTCCATCCATGTGTTTTCTGAGGGAACACTTCATATCTAAACCATAGCATATTGTGTTTTGTATTAAGCTGTGGTCCAGGCTTGCACTTTTGTTGGGTTCCAGTTGTGGTATGTCTGTTGGGAACTAGCCGTGGTTCCTTGTCGTCCTCAGTTTTGTTCAGTCACGACTACACCCCTGGTTGGAAGGATGAAGTACAGACTGGAACAGGTAGGGTGTGTAGGATCCTGGTCCAGCTGGGAGTGAAAGCCTGGGGTCAGGGGGGTGTTTCTCCTAGGAAGCCTTCTCTGAGGATTTTCATGTTATAGCTCTCTTAGAGGATAGTCAATGATACAACTCTCTCAGGTGAACTTCAGTGAAACAGCTGGTGCACATACACTTTATTTGGGATGTCCAAGGGCTATATATGAACCGTGGGAGTGGGAAGGAGTTTTCAGGTTGAACGTAAATCACTAGTTAGAATTTAAACTATTATGAGTATCTCATTTGGAAGGAGAGCCATTCCTGGAATCTCAGGTACTTGCTGGACAGGTTCTTATTAGAAAAGAGGAAGTTGAACTTGTGGGTTTATCAAGGGCAACATGACCTTCTGGGTAGAGGTGTGGGGGTCAGGCTCCTAGATAAGGTCATAGAGGGGAAGCCCTGCTGGGAAAGAGGAGTTGTCCACTTTTCCCTCACTCAGAGGAGCTATCTGGACATGGTAGACTTCGACCTAAGTAACACAATTTCCCAACATTAGGTATTTCGAGTAATGTAGAGATGATTTGAAGTAGAAGTATTTATGAAGGACATATGCAAATCCTATGCCATTCTATATAAGAGAATTGAGGATTCATTGATTCTTTTATTAGTAGGCATCTTGGAACATAAACACTTAGGGGCAATTATGTATATTTTGAGTCAAAGGCATATGTTGAAGTAATTATTTAATGCAGCCTCTGGCTCAGGCGACTATCTAAGCTGCAGTGGCTCTGCCTAGCCCAGCCGCCATGTTTCTCGGCCAGAGGCCAGTACGTGCTGCAGCTAGAAATGGCCAACTAGAAACACCAACCCTGCCACCCATAGATGGCTCAATCTCCCACGCTGTCTCTGCAAGGCTGGGCATTGCTCAGGCCATCCTGCCATCCATGAGAGCTTAGTAGAAAGATAAGACTCTAATGCTCAAAGATTTAATATTAATTAAAGGTTGTATATTTGATAATGATCAGTAACAACATACTCGTACAATCAGAAGTGTAACCCAATACCCAACCTAGATATAACAACTACCTTTGACTGCTACAGACATGTGAACATCCGCCTCCATCTCCTCTCTCTCGTTCTCCTCTCCTGTCTCCTAGATTTTCCTCTTCCTTTTCCTCCTCTCCTCCTTACTCCTCTCTTCCTCTTCCTCTCCTAACTCCTCCCACCTTAGCTCCTCCTACAGGCATATATTTCTGGATGCCTGAATATACCCACAGCCAAACACAGAAAAAAAAAGAATGCTTGGGTCAAGTATCACAGATTAAAAGCCAAAACAAGTGGTGCAAGCATTAACTCAGTTAATAAAAGCAGTTGTTGCTTTTGCAGAGAATCTGAATTTCATTCCCAGAGTCAACATTATGGCTCACAGCTACCTGTAACTCCAGGCCTTGGAGATCCAAGGCCATATTCTGACTTTTGTGGACACAATACACCCAGACACACACACACACACACACACACACACACACACACAGTACACATACATACTTGCAGGCAATATATATATTTCAGATTTCTAAACATTTTCTTAAAAAGTCAGAAAAAACTGTTGTGGGTTTGTGTTTTCTGTTTCCATGATGCCCAAAGCCTTAGACCTTCAAAAGTAACACCTCAGTACAGGATGCAGCTCTTCTGTCTACTGGCCCTTTGTGCAAGAACAGACAAGAGGTCTTTAGAGGAAGTCATGACAAGTCATTACATGAATATAGTGTCTAACTTAGTTCTAAAGACAAAAATCAAAGCACTGAAAGGGATTCCAGCCTTCTGAAGGTTCCCAGGAGGAATTCTTTGGTCTTCTCCACCCTGGAAGGGTCAGCCCTAATTCCAAATATTTCTAGGCTTCTAATCACTTGACTATAGACTCTGCCACCATCTCATGTGGTATTTTTTCCTTTGATCTATTTGTGTGTATTCTCTTTTCTTATAAAGACACTGTTTTCGGAACTGAGCTCACCTAAAACCAATGTAACATTATCTTAACTCTCTAATTGTACTTTGAAAAATCCTTTTTCCAAACACAAGCCCTTTGAAGCTACAGTCAGAGATGAATTCCAGAGGCTATGTTGGTTTATTATCTGTATAATGTGCAATATATTTATAGTATATTATTAATATATTCTGTTATATAAAATATAAATGTTATAATTAACATGGTTATTTGATATCTGCATAGATTTCTGGATGCGTCTCCACACAAGTGTCTCCTACCCTCAGAATGGGCTTTCTGCCATCGGTTCTGTTGGTTTCCAGGCCTTAGCATTTAGACTCTACTACATGACCTACTCATTCTTCAGAGTCTCTAGCTTGAGGCTAGCCAGTAGAGGTATTTATGAGCCTCTATGGTTATGTGGTTAGTCATATGTTATTGAGTTTCTAATCTCCACTGACATGATTTCTGATCTTTCTATTTTACATTAGAGGGAGAAGACACCATGTAATCCCTCTATTTCTATCTTGCCCTGAAGTAGTCAGCAAATTATACTTAATAAAGTTGGGTTTGTGTTAGATGACTTTTCCCTATTATCACTGGTCTGGAAAGCATTTAAAATTGACTAACCTAAGATTTTCAGAAACATATGTAACGCATTTTCCATTGAATAATATTTAACTTCCTTTTGGTTCATGGAAATAGAATCCTATTGTAAATAAAGGTGTGTGTGTGTGTGTGTGTGTGTGTGTGTGTGTGTGTGTGTGTGTATTCTGTTTCTGTGGAGAATAATTCCTCTGGAGAGGAACAGTATTTGTCTTAGTTTGGTTTTTATAGCTGTGAACAGACACCATGGCCAAGGCAACTCTTATATAGGACATTTAATTGGGACTGACTTACAGGTTCCGAGTTTCAATCCATTATCATCAAGGTGGGAGCATGGCAGCTTCCAGGCAGGCATGGCAGAGAAGGAGCTGAAAATTCTACATCTTGTTCTGAAGGCAAATAAGAGAAGATTAGCCTCCAAGCAGTTATGATGAGGGTCTTAAAGCCCACACCCACAGTGACACACTTCCTCCAACAAGGCCACACCTCATAATAGTGCTGCTCCCTGGGCCAAGCATATTCAAACCACCACACTACTTAATTCACTTCAAGGTATCATGATCCTAGCTGAAGGTATCATGCTCTAGCTGTGTTAATTGTCTATGGCCATTTGACAATTGCAGTTTTGTAGACACAGAGTATAAAGTAAAACAAGAAAATTGAAGAAACCCCTAAATATGTACTCTATGATTGTATTAAACAGTAGTTAATGTCGATTTGTTTCCAGATATTTCTGCCTATATTTTTACATTGGCATTTCACTTGTACACACTTCAGTTAGTTTGGAGCTCCAGCTCTATCAGTTTTGACACATTTAGTTGATACCTTACTAGTTCAAAGAAAATGCAACTTCCAGGGTTATAAAAGAAGATAATTTTGTGCTTGTAAATCATGTTGGTGACCCATATGGTGCTTGCAGACAAGCATAATTCAATGTAGGAGGGTAATATTATATATTTGTGCAAGTCGTAAAAGTTTTACTCTGAGTTACACAGGACTGATATTAAAGCCTGCTTGGACACAAGGGTCAGATTTCCCAATAATACTTCCACCACAATAAGAATGGCCTTAGAAGTTCTTCATATACAAGCAGAGCTGAGATTTCAGAAGTTATAACTACAACCTACTTTGCTTTCAGCCTGTAGGTTTGTCAAAAGGTTGTTTATGTCTGTTCTTAGAAAAATAATCTTCAGAATAATGTGGCTGCCCCAGGGCTGTAAGAGAGATGGTGTGGTCAGAAAGACCTGCGACTCCACGGGTCTGTGCTCTAGTGTGGACTGCAAACGAACCTTCCCAGAGCACTCAAACTCCTCTCTACTGCTCTTTGGACCCTTTCTCATCTCTACCAGAACTCTGTTGTAGTGCTTTCTCCATGCTTGGTAAGATCAGGTGAGGTGTTTCTTTTAAACAAATGGAGTATAAAACAAACAAACAAACAAACAAACAAACAAAAACAAAAAAGGTTTTATGTGTTAACGATGCCTGTAGAATACATGGACTTGCCTTGAATATTTCTGCTATGGACATGTAGGAGTTTATTATTCAAATCCAAGATAGGAAGAAATGAAACAAAAATAAAGTCAAGCTCCCCTAGACAGCTGAAACCTCGGACCTCTTGCATGTAGATACTCTGAGGGTTGTAGCCACTCCTAATATGAAGTGCTGTGCACAAACTCCTTGCTTTCATTCCACACATTATCATAAACTGCTTATTGATGCAGGGACCTTAAAAAGATAACATTACCACAAACATAAGTATGTGGAGGCTATCACTAAAGCACCCAGGCACAAGCTTGTATTATCAAATGTCAAATGCAGGGATTTTCCATCAAGACACCCAAGAAAATCCAGCACAACATTAGCCTGAATCTGACAAAGATCTGTGTTTGCTCAACAACCCTAATCAAGTGAAAGGAGGAATGAGTTGAGGACCATTATTCACAGAGAGGAACCATGAAAATATAACTTCTAAAACAGTGATCCTGTGATGTAAAATATAGAAAATATTACACTAGCCATTATAGTTCAGGCTCAGATTTTAAAAAAAAAAAAATTACAGTCAGGGTCAGAGTGAGATCGTGCTGTTATGACTTCTTCCCAGTGGTGCACTGGGAATTATCAACAGAGTTATGGAACCTTAAAGACTAATAATACTTAACAAGATGTATACAACTATAAAGGGGAAAGTACCAGTATATGCTTGTGTGTTAGCATGCAATGGTCGACTGAGACGGCCCAAACAAAACGTTCACATTCAACCTGGAAATCGTTAGAGAAATCATCACGGTTACTCCTTCTCAATGTTACTGTGTAACTTGTGGTTGTTTAAGCAACAGTTCCTTTTCATTCAAAACCCCTCTCTACTCCCCACATTCCCCACACCTGGAACGCATAGCTTCAGTGCAAGTTTTGTTAGGGATAGCAACTTGAATACAACTTTCCAGGTATGTGAACCCAGGGATTGATTAACCCATTTCTCACATCAAAATGAAAGTGCTGTGTTCAGAATAAGAAATACACACCCCAATTTTTAAAACCCTCGTCAACAGTTTCTCCCTTTTCTCCCACCTGTAGGATCCCCAGGGCTGTTCTCACAACCAACCGTGTTTCTGGAGATGTACGTTTCCCATATGGGAAGGAAACACTCTGAGTTGGGATTAAACTTGTCAAAATGGAGGTAATCTCAGTCATCAACTGGATGGAATCTAGAATCAACAAGGAGGGAGGCCCCTGCCTATTCCTCTGAGGGACTGTCTAGGTTAGGTTAACCTCCAGGTTCATCTCTGGGGAATTATCTTGATTATGTAAATTGAGCTGGTGTGCTGGACTGGCTTAGAGAGAGAGAGAGAGAGAGAGAGAGAGAGAGAGAGAGAGAGAGAGCATCAGCATCCCTCACTCTCACTGGTCCTTGAATGTGGATGCAGTGTGAACTGCTGCCTCCAGCTCCTGCTTCTGTGACTTCCCCAGAGGTATGCACTGTCCATGAGACTGTGAATCAAAACAAAGTCTCTCTTTTGGTTTTTGTCAGGACCTTTGTTTGACAGCCCACTTGCCTCCCCAGGGCAGGGCTCTTCCCATCCCAACAGGAGCTGTGCATTTCTGACTCTGTCAGATTCTCCAGTCAGATAGGTGTATGACAGGCGGACCTGAGAGTAACCAAATGAAGAACATTCATAACCATAAAACAGAAGTCTCATTATCCATAATCCAGAAGTCCCCAACCAGCCCTTCGGTATAATGTTCAGAATAACTATCTCTGCCCTGAAGTTTTAAAGAACCACAGTACACGTTTGCATACAATCCGTTCTCTTGCAATTGTCCCTTACCTAAAGTATCACTACCTGGGGACTTTAAATTAGATGCATTTACTTCCCACTAGCCCCAGAGGCTAAGAGCTGAGTGGCTGTACTCTGACCTCTTCTTATTAGGACATAGTTGAGACTGGAGGTTGATCTCAGTGGTTTAGTGCTTGTCTGGTACAGCCAAGTCTTGAGTTCAGTGCAAGCACCACTAACTTGAATAAACCAATAATAAAGGTGGCAGTTAGAGTGCATTGTGGCCCAAACTTAGTGACTTAATTTTAGTTGTCTCTTCCAAAGATCTTACCTCCAAAAGTAGCCATGTTCTGAGGTACTGTTGATTTGGATTTTGAATAACAATTTTTGGAAGATAGAATCAAGCCCCGCCTCTCAAAAAAAAATAACAGTCCCCAAATGTTTTGTATTGTATATGAACTTGTCACAAGTTGTCATTTGGCATATTCTCCCCAACACTCCATGCCTCTCCCCTTTCTGTTGGGTTTGTGCTTGTGTACGTGGCCTCTAGGAATGACCTTATACTGTTGATATATTTTTTAATCCCAGATTTATGGTAGAAGTAAAACTAAAATAAAATAGTAAAAACAAAAATAAGTATTTTTCAGTCTCCAAAATCCAATGCTTATTACATCTGTCTCTCTTCTGAGAGAGAGGGAGGGAAAGAGGGAGAGGGAGAGAAGAGAGAGACAGAGACAGAGATAGGCACACAGAAACAAATGAGACAGAGAGACAGAGGCGGAGACAGAGATAGACAGAGAGAGACACACAGAGAGAGACAGAAACAGTGAGAGAGAGGAAGAGAGGCAGAGACAGACAATGGACAAACAGAGAGAGAGAGAGAGAGAGAGAGAGAGAGAGGGGGGGGGAGCAAGATTGCATCTAGAAGCAAACGGACCATGGGCTATACAGAGTTTCTAAGCTCTGAGCATTTGACCCCTCCCCTATAACATTCTCCCATGAAGCCATAAGTGTTCAAAACCACATAAAGATGAAAGGGAATGACTTTCCAACAAAGCTCTTTTTTCTCATCACTACCAACAGCAGATAAGGACTGGCAGCATTGTAAAGCTTGGCATTTCTTACCATGCCCACCTCTACCCATGTCTTTGTCCTGGTCTGTGACTGGGCATCTTCACACCTACTTGCTTCTCCCAAGTGCTTCCAGTGTAGCAAATAGAACATTATACAAAGACTTTAGATCAAATCATGGGAGGACCTGGTCAAAATTCATCTATATCCTTCTATCTTTCAATGTAGAAGTTTTCCTCTGACCTAAACAGCATGATCCAGTCCCTGAACATGCTGCCTTCATTTTCTTCCATCCTTTACATTTGCTACGGCATCCATACTGCTTTTGCCGTTGCTGTGCTACCTATTTGGCACACAGGCATCCAAAGATACTCACAAGATTTTTCTGTGTATTCAGACCCGAAACGTCATAGACTCAGAGACGTGCCTCCTGAACATGGAATCAAAACCAACAGGCTCTATATCTCTAGCACGTGTTTCCTTGTCCTTCTGACCTCAGCAGTGACATATGATGCTACAATACGGAGAGGCTCTTCCTTCTCTCTGCTCATTGCCTTTGTCCTCCTCTCGAGTGTTAGCTCCGGGAGAGCAGTGATGCCTGCCACTCCTGGACCAACAGCATGGCCTACAATTGAATAGATTGAATAAGCACTTAATATTTGATGAGCTAATGAATGAATGAATAATGAATTAGCAGGGTGAGCAAGAGATCTAAATCCCCAATTACCATGAAAGGCACCCAGCAGATGGTCACTCTTATGGTAGAATTGTAGCCCACTTACAAATTGAAGCCTTAATTCTTGTACTTTACAGTATGACTACTTTTGGAGACAGGGCCACAAAGAATGTAATTGCATTAAAACCAGAGGTAAAGACGGAGGAGTCAGAAGTCACTACATAAGAAAATGAACGAAACAACAGTTCAGAAGAGACTGCAAGCGAGCAGCCATTGGAAAGCCAGAGGCAGTCACCATGGAAACCAAACCTGCACACACCTTGATCTTGTATTTCTGTCCACCTGTACTGATATTTTTTTTTCCCTTGACAACCTTTGTAAACTAACACAGAATTTGAACTGAAGAAGCCAACAATTACAAGCAGAGACTTAATCTCGATGTATAAAGGTGAACTGCAAAACAAAGCACATGCCTGATTCTTAGTGTGGTAGCATTTTAAGATGAGGCATAAAATCTAGGTTTTAAAAGTTATACATTGTTAACATTCAAATAATACATTTTTTTCTTTTAGGTCTTTCTTTTTTTTGAAATAGTATAAATTAAAATCCTAAAGGAAAGTTTCCAATCTTCATTAGGTATTTATTTCTGGCTTAATTATAGTGTTGTCTGAGAATATATTCTCCGTCAGTCTAATCACACAAGTTTCTGAAAACCCCTTACAAGTCACTGAATGCTTGTTTGTTAAATGTTTAGAAAGTGTTCTCAAATAAGGTATTGAATAAAATCAAATGACTTCGATTATTACACTGACTTTCTTGGACTCAGGAAAGTTAGCCTCACCAATTCCAGTGTTTTGGTTAATTTGGTGATGTTTGTGTTTCTTTGCCCCTTCTTTGATTTCTATATTACTTCGAACATGCAGATCAATATCATTCTAAACATCCTGTCTCCTGATTCCAACTTCCACAGCACTCAGAAGACAATTTCAAGTCTGTATGTGTTCATTAGTGTTTGGTCGTTATTGTGTACATGTTGTTCACATATCTAACAATAAGTTGTACTGAGTAATAGACTCTGTGTGTGTGTGTGTGTGTGTGTGTGTGTGTTCTACATATGCATATATACATATGCATACATATACATGCATGCATGCATATACACACACACACATATATATGTGTGTGTATATATATATTGGCATCTTCCTAACCTAAAGGTCTCATGCTTTCCCCACTTTTTCCAGGCAAAGGAGTTCACTCTTTGTATCCAAGGACTTCATTCGTTAGAGATGAGCCACTATAGACACATATCATTATTATTCACTCAACAGCAAGACTTCTGCCAACCTTTCTTTCAAATATGGCTCTCTACCTCAGTAGCCAGCCTCTTCTAGTGCTCTGGACTGCCAGAGGCTCCCGAGGGAGAGCGAGAATGTACCATTAGCACATTTTGTTGTTGTGTGGGATTTTGCCTCCTCTGTTTCATTTTTCTTCAGCAACGCACCTTGTGAGGATATTTCTGTTCTTCATTCATGATGTCTACTTATATCTAAGCAGAGAGAGACACCTGCCATCCTACTTAGAAAAAAAAAATCGAATCTACTTCACAAGTGAAACATTTATCTTTTAAAATAATTGAGAAAAGTCTTCATTAAATGCTTGTTGACATATAAAACAATGTATGAAATGGAAACCTGGATATTTGGGGATGATCTTGCCTTGAAATAGAAGCATGTTAGAAACAGAATTAAAAAGTACAGAGATATGATTTCATGTGAATACAAGGATTGGCATTTATACTATATATAAATAAAAGAAAAAATATAAACGGAAGTAAAGTCAGAATGTTGTGAGAGGAGATGGTCTTTCTTTTTCATAAATTTATAAAATTTCTATTATATTTAGGTAAAAACTTTCTAGGAAATATATAACAGTATAATATATACACTGCAAAAAAAATTGACTTCAAGAAATATAAAACATCACTTCTCTGTATCCTGTGTGCAGAGATAAAGTTCTCTTAAAATATGAATCTCACTTGATGATGTGTCTGTAAATAACTCAGAGTGATCGACTCATACAGAGCAAAGAAAACCATCTAACGATGTATGACGTCATGAAATATGGCAAGATAGGTAAGCTCCTTGAGTCTGTGCCACAGATTTGCCCATTTTAATTACTTAAAATTCAGTGAAGGCAGTTAACAGAGATAGGCTGCACAGTAGAGCTAGTTGTGAAATCTCATATTAATCTGCACGTATAATTGTCTGTATGTATGAGAAATTCAGCCCATGCTTCTTTGAGATAAATGAATATGAAAACACTTCACTGCAATATTGCATATCACCTGTGTCTTAAAGACAAAAATAAATAAATAAATAAATAAACAACAAACAAATAAATAAAAAATAAATAAATGGCAGTAAGTGTGTTTTGTTAGAGTTAGACCAAGTCAGCTGCAGCAAAGGGCATTGTGACGTCACTGCTCAAACCAACCATCAATTATTAACCACTTCCATGCCCTGGCACAGTAGCATCTACTTGTGATAGACTGATTCACTCGCAGCAGATCCGGGGACAGCATTTCATCTATTTTAGATGATAAAATGAACCATTCAAGGGCTTTATTTTAACAAGTAGGTTCACTTCATGTTGTGGTCTGTGTGCCACTTTAAGGGTAACACTTGAATGGGTAGAAAACATGAAGGCTACCAAAGTCTGAGAAAAAACCTACCATTTCGGGAAGATGGTAAAATAATCACTGAAGTGGGCTCTTTACACAAAGTTCTGAAGGAGATTATATCTGTGAATCAGTGAACAAGCATGTCACATCCCATGCCGGTCACTGACATCCATGCTTACATGAGATCTCAGGTCATGCCAACTGCTATTTCACTAAAAAAAGATTTTATATTTTTGTTTTGTTTTGCTTTGCTTTTTGAGACAGGGTTTTTCTGTATAAGCCCTGGCTGTCCCAGAACTCACTCTGTAAACCAGGCTGGCCTCGAACTCAAAATTCCACCTGCCTCTGCCTCTCAATTACTGGATTAAAGGCATGCGTTCACCACTGCCCAGCTAAAAAAGGTTTAATTTTAAGAGAAAATCCATGTGAGGAAAGCACTCACACAATATCTCATTAGCAAGAGAAAGAAAGATTCAGGAAACCTCCACCTGAAAAAGGTTTTTTTTCCGAGTTTTCTTTTATTGAAAATAGTTTTTCACACAGTATATTCTCATCATGGTTTCCCCTCCCATAATTCCTTTTAGATCTTCCTCATCTTTCTCCTATCCTCACATTTACTCTTTCTGTCTCCTTTTAGAAAACAGACAGGCATTTACAGAATAGTAATAAAATAAGAGAAAACATAAACAATTCCAAAATGGGATAAAAAAAAAGGGAAAAAAAAGAGCAAAAGAAAACATAAGAAAGGCATACAGAAGCAAATACGCACTCGTATACACAGGAAGCTCATAAAAATCAGAAACCAGCGTCATAGTATGTACACAGAGACTGTATAAAATAGATAGATGGATGGGTGGATAGATAGGTATAGATAGATATATGAATGGATAGATAATAGATAGACAGACAGACAGACAGACAGACAGATAGATGGATAGACAGACAGATGTTCTATCAAAACATTACAAGGCAAAGAACCTCCATAGATGACAGAGTTTGTTTTGTGTTTGGCCATCTTGTGGGCATAGAAACTTAAATTTCATTAAACCTTAACAGTGGTTTGTACCCTAGTGAGAATGGAGGAGGAAACTATATATTTTTTTAATTTGTGAGTGTTTGTCAATCTCTTCTTTGTGTTAGAAATCTCTTCTGCCCTACAGAGGGGTATTTTGTGTCTGTTTCTATCAGCACTGGAACCCCATTTTGGCATAGACCCATGAAGGCCCTGTGCATGCTGCCACAGCCTCTGTGGGTTGGTCCTGACCTGCTGTATTTAGAAGACTTTGTTCCTTTGGTGACTTACATCACACTGGCCCTTACATTCTTCCTGACTCTGCTTCTTCAGGGTTCCCTGAGCCCTTTGTGGAGGGAATTGCTGAAGACATTCCATTTAAGAGTGAGTGTTCCAAGATCTCTCTGTCTCTTTATATCATCAAGACTCTGTATTTGTTCCCATCTACTGCTTAGGAAGCTTCTCTGATGAAGCCTGAGCAAGGCACGGATCTATGAACACAACAGAATATTACTAGGAGTCATTTTATGGCTACATTTCTTTAGCTGAACACTAGTATTTAGTTTTACTCTAGGTCCCTGGTCTGTCCAGTCTCAGGTTTTTGCCACCTGGACAGCAGAGGGGATGGGTTACATCTTATGGAGTGGCTCTTAAATGCAATCAGGTATTGATTGGTTACTCCCACAAGCTTGGTGCCACTAATACACTAGTGTACATTGTAGGCACGTCGTTATTGCGTATCAGAAACTATGTCCTGGGTTGGTGTTTGCTTTATCTTATGGTAGCATATGGAGCACATTCCAGTTCTTTAAACACTTGGGGAGTAGAGATTTAGGCTCTAGCTAGGCAGTAGTAAGACTTCTTCACGTTCAATGAGTTATATAGATGTCGTCTTCAGCAATAGAGCCTTACTGTCAGTTTGAGGAAAGCGACTAAAAACCTTGGCACTAGCCTGGGTTGTTTGGGCATTCTCATGGGAGTTCTTTGTCCAACAACTTGATTAGATATAACCCATTCCTTCCTGGCACTGGAGGCTTCATTTGGTGACAAGAGATGGGCAACTGGGGCAATTTCATTTAGATTGTCTTCATATATATGTACTTTTGGAAAGTTTCTACTGTTGTAGATTTCCACATCACCCCTCAAATGGCCCTCAGTTTGAGATGGGCCTGTATTCCTCTTCCCTCCACTTCCCAGTTTGATTCTCTTACTACTGTCACATCCTCATGTGTCCACAATTGTCTGTTTTATTTCCTTTTCTTACATCCCTCCTCCCTATTCTCTTACTCTATACCTAACCTCTGTGGTTATATGGTAATGATTTAACTACTGATATCCATATATAAATAAATAGACTCCATATTTATTTTTCTGTGTCTAGGTTACCTCACTCAATATAACTTTTTTTCCTTTGTTCGATCCATTTATCTGTGAATTTCATGAAAAGCGTTTTTTCATGACTAAATAGTCTTCCATTGTGTCAACGCACCACATTTTCTTTATCGATTCATTCATTGATGGACATCTTGGTTGTTTCTAATTTCTGGCTGTCGTGAATAAAGCAGCAATGAGCAGGGTTGAACAAGTGTCTCCACAGTAGGGTGAAAAGTCCTTTGGGTATATGTCCAAGAGTAGTTCAGCTGAATCTTTGAGGAAAATTTATTCCCATCATCCCGAGGAACTTCCATACTGATTCCCATAGTAGCTGTACAAAGTTGCACTACCACCAGCAGTGGAGGAATATTCCCTTCACTCTGCATCCTGGCCAGCATGAGCAGTCAGATGTTTTTTTTGTTCTTAGCCATTCTGACAGGTGTAAACTAGAATCTCAAGGTAGTTTGAATAGTCCTGTTCCTGTCACCGTGGTTTCACTGCATCACTGTGCACTCTAAACCCTTGGAACCATAAGCCCAAATAAATCCTTTCTTCTATAAGTTGCATTGGCCATGGTGTATTATCACAGCAAGAGTGACCACCACAAGGTATGTTCCAGCATCCAGGAGAACTTTCTCCAGCTTCATCTCTGTAATATGATGCATTTTTGTAAATATAGCAAAGTCATCCGCTTCCGTTGGCCTAGATCCCTGATCCACAGTCCATATCTGATGACTGATGTATGTCCCTTTCTACATCTACCAGGCCACATGGAATTCAGAGATTTCAGTATAAACTGTGACCTTGATCCCTGCAAGGGACCTTATGATACCCTTCACTGAGGCCTGAGTCTTCCTGTCAGTATTAGAACTGGCTTTGTTGTATATTAAAAGAACTCAACTCTTACTTAATAAGACCTTTCCTGGTTTTGTGTTAGGACGTCAGGTACTATTTCCTCCCCATGCTACCTGGGGGGTTATAATTGATAATGGACCCATACACTCATATACTGGAACACTTGGTTCCATTTGGTGGCTGTTTGGGAAGGACTAGGAGGTGTAGACTTGCTGGAAGACACAGGATGTGGGTGAGGTTGTTTTCATTCATTGGCTCTGCTGGAACGTCCCTTGGATGCTTTCTTCTATTCTTATTCAATAACCCTAGTTTATCGTCATAGGGAATTCATCATCTCTCTATTGTTCCTTATTGATTCCATTAACTTATCCCAATATAACTACAATAGATACTCAACCATCATCTTCTGAATGAACAAATAAAAGAATAAAACTATGTTCCCATCATATGAGCTTTAGTGTAATAAAGGACAGCCTACTCAGAGTGCCAAGTTTTTTAAAAAAATGATGAAATGACCCTGGCCCTATTTCTTCACAAGCATGGTTAATGAAGATTAGTTACCCACTTTTTTTTTTTTTTTTTTTGCAATATCATTCTAAAGGAACATGCTGTTCTTTTATGCTTATTATTAATATTTGTCATATAAATTGTATCATGATCACACAGATGGGTTACTGTTACAGAAACTTTGTTGTAGAATTTAAATAATGAACAGTATTTTTATAAGATTTATTGTAATTATGTATATGTCATAAGCATTTGCACAAGATTGTAGTACATGTGGAGGTTAGAAATAGGTGTCCAGTCTTTTAAACTTGAGTTTTAGGTGGTTGTGTATGGTTCTACATGGGTGCTAGAGCCAAATTTAGGTCCTTTTGAGCATTGTATGTGGTTTTAATCTCTGAGACATCTTTCCAGCCTATAAGTTACAAATTTTAAGAAATGATCACGACTATTGGTATTTTAAAACAGGATAGAAATATAATTGCTGACATACAGTTATAATTCCAAATTTGAAAAAAAGTATCAACAGGTAATAAATGCATTTAAAAATATCAAACCACTGTTTCCTAGTTGAATTTTATGATATTGATTACATTTTACTAATCAAAAGGTTTTTATTTTTTTTTCTAAAATAACACAACTTGAACTCTAAAATTTGTTATATGGCTTTATAAAATGTGTTTGATTACTAAATTTTATTCTCAAAACTTAAGCCAAACTTCCATGTAAAAAATGTTTGCTTCATATTTTAAGTTGACTTTGAAAAAATCAAGAGAAATGTGTTGCTTTCAGATGTGATTTCTACAATGCGTTGTTTATAATGGTGGCAAACAGAAGAGCGACAATAACGATTTTTTTGTTTAGCATTGATTGATATAATTCGAAAATAACCATTTTCTGGACTCAGAGTGCACGTGTGAATTCAGGATTCTGCTCCTCACCGGAACTGTCAGGAGCAGCAAGCAAAAGATGGCAGCAGCGAGTCGTCCGAAGACTCAGCAGCACACAGGAGCACTGCAACCTAGTTTTCACATTATCTAATTGTGAACATAATAATATCTCCAGTTACAGATAATCTGGAAGAATAGAAATCGTAAAGGTGTCAGTGAAATGCATCAAAGAATAAATGAAATCCCGTCTGTCCAGGGCATGCCGGCTTCTTCAGGACCCCACCCCCACCGAAGACGTTCTTCCGAGACTGATCATGGTGTTGTCATAGTGATCAATAAATCAATGGGAATTTTGCGATTTCTCATAAAAACAAAGAAAGAAACTTTGGAAAACCATATTTTTCTCACACTGGATCTTTTTGGACATAAACATATGCATATGTTCTGTGTAACTACTACAGTATCTGATTTTGTCTTAACCTGCTCCCTGTCCCTTCAGACTTACTTAATTTTAAAATTCATGAGGAGAAAAATAGGGATCCCGAGAGATGGCTCAGCAATTGTGTTTGTTCTGCAAATTTGAGAACCCGAGTTCAGATCTCAGGCCCCCACAGAATGACTAAGGAGACCATGTGCAGACCTGTAATTTCAGAAATGAGGGACCTGGAGAGTGGAGGATTTGGGGGGTGGGGGCTTGCTGGTCTCTAAACTTAGCTTCACAGGTTCAGTGGAAGACCATGTTTTAAAGAATAAAGGCAAGAGGGACAGAAAAGAACATTATTAAGTTCTCCCCTGGTCTCTGGGCATCAGCATACACATTCATATATACCACATGCCTCACATACATATACATATCTCTCACACATGCTAGCACATACAAGTCAAACAACTACAAACAGCAACAGACACACAGAGCAAAGCACATCTTTTATTCTATAATACACACCGCGCGCGCGCGGCACACACACACACACACACACACGCACGCACACAGATGTGACAGCTAGTGTGCCTTACAAGCCCCAAATTCCAGATTCAACTGGAACTGATGTAAAAAAAACACCTGAAAATGACCACATATCTTCCCTCACATGAATCAGGCTATGTTAATGTCATACCAGCTTCGAAGTAGAGTAGTACCTACACTGGAGAACAACTTTTGTGAGTTTGACCAAGGTAAGTGTGATGACAGTGCACATTTAACTGTTGAGAACAGTCATTGCTCAATCTCCTGTCTGTTCCTTTACATATTCAGTCTGTCTGCCTAACTTTTCTCTACACTTGCCTCAGCCTTTCACTAACTCCACAGCATAATAGAGGATATCTCGGATTTAACACAAGTGATTTGACTTCGTTGGATAATCTCTCGCAAACTGAATAGAAATGTCCCTGAGGTTATGAAGCTGGAACCCTCTTATTACAAGTTCGTGGTTCCTGTCCCGTTTATCTGTGTCTCAGAAAATGGCTCTGGGAAGGAGTGGAGTGGAGGGAACTTCGGGGTCAAGGGAGATTAGTGGTGGAATAATTATGAGAAGTATGTGTCCTGAATGTGACTGACAAACTTTGCAGCAACACAGGGACATAGATGAAGGTCCTGAGGGCCTGTCTGCCTTGGCACTTGGTGTGGGTTTCCTTTTCCAACAAGACTTTCCATCGTGTGACTTTACTTGCTAGACTCTGTTGCCTAATGACTGTCTAACTGAGAGACATTCGGAAATCCCAGTTGGAAATGGAGTAAGCTTCACAGACTTCACCAAGGTCGGTGGAGAAGGCACAAAGTTTCCATTTTAGCACCGGACAACGGAAGAGAAGAGAAAGTTGTGGAGGTGTCCAAGAAGACCACTGGGTAAGAAGTGACAGGAAGACCAAGAGAAAAATTTAAAACTCTAGATTCGGCAAGGGTCTTCCTTGTAGGAAGTTTACTCATATTCCAGATTTTAAAACCAGACAGAGTTTGCATAAGGGGAGGGTGACTGTGAAAAGCATCATCAGAACACAAGGTGGTGGAGATGGGGCCCAACACTGTGAAAGAACCTCTCACAGACGTCATGCGTTCTTTGCTTTGGAACCCTAGAATCTAAGAACATCCACCCCCATCCACTAGTTTGCATGGCTGGCCGGTGCTCTCTTTAACTCACAAGCTACTCTAGAACCCTCAATGGCTGCCCCTTTGCAGTCTGGCATCTGCCCCGCAGAATCAACTCTCCAGGTCGGCTCCAGCTCCTGTGCTGTCCGCTCCTGGGGATGCTCGGCCCTCTCCCAACCTGCACCTCCTCCTCCCATCTCTGCTGCTGTTGCTGCCACCGCGAAAACCAGAAGTGGAATTCGCGTGGCGAGGCGCCGCGCTCTCTCTCTCGGCGGCACTGGGCATGCTCCGCAGCCGGGGCAGGTTTCGGTGGCGGGGCGGACGCTCGCTCACTAGCCAGGCGCCGGAGCCGGCCGCCGCGGCTGAGCCGGAGGCTGAGCTGCGGCGCGCGGCGGGAGGAGCCTCGCTTTCGGCGGCGGCGGCGGCGACACAGGTGGCGCGGGCGGCGCGCAGGGCGCAGCTCGAGAGCGCTCGGCGCCGGGCGCCAGGGCGGCCCAGGCTCGCGCCCGCGGCGGCAACCGGCCGAGCGGAGCGGCGGGCGCGGCGGCTCGGTAGCCCGGCCCGAGCTCGGGGAGCCCCGCGGAACCCCGAGCATCCCGCGGCGCCCGCCGAGTCGGGCAGGGGGCGCTACGCTCGCCGCGCTCGGAGGGGCGGCCGGGCCGGGCGCTGCGCACTCGCGTCGGGAGCCGCCTCTCGCCTGCCGCGCTCGCCCCTGCTCCCCGCCAGCATCACTTGTCCCGCGGCCGCGCTCCGACAACAAAAGCGGAGGATGCTGCAGCTGGGCAAGGTCAGGACCTTGCTCTGAAGCCGGGCGGCGGCGCGCACGCCTTTCCCCCGACTGAGGAGCTGTCTTTGGCGGCGGGTGCATGTTCGCCAGGAAGCAGTCGGGCGCCGCGCCGTTCGGTGAGTTGCCTTAGCTGAGCTGCTGGAGCCGGGCGCATCCTCCGGGCGTCGTCCTCTTGCTCACCGCCTGTGGGGGGTTGGTCCTCCGCTGTCAGCGGGGCCAGGGGTGGTGGCGGCGGCGGCTGTGGGGTGCTGTCTGCCCCGGGGGAGGACCGCGATCCTGCGGGGTCCCCTCTTGGAAGACGGCTCTGCCCGCAACGGGGTCCGGGGTCAGTGTCTTTCTTGGAGCGGTTACCAAGTGGCTTCTCCGCGTGCTCTCCTCCCTGCCACCCCTCTACCTCGGAGGACGCGTATATAGGGCAACACCGACTGCTCCTCGCCACCCTCCAGAGCAACCCGGTTGCATTCATGACGTCCCTAATATACGGGAGAAGACGGGGTGGGGGCGGGGAAGACTTCCTTCCAGTCTTTTGCCCTTATGTTCAATGTCATTACGATGTTTGGCTAGAACAAAATGGAAAGACTTAGTCATATGCGTCCATGGCCGTTTCTTCAGTCTCCCGCTGCTCGCCAGACCCAGACCCCTTTGGTCTATATTTAGCGTTTCCGAGGAAGCATTTTCAGAGGGATTCACAGGCTTCCGGGGGCTTCTCTGTCCTGACAATAGATAGCGAGGCTCTGGAAAGCCCTGCCTGACAGCCAGGTTTGGCAAGGTGCTTGTGCATGGGAGATCCGCGTAGCGATATTTGGGTGATTCGTAATTAATGGCTGAAAGCAAAGCTGCGTTTCGCTCTCCCCCCCCCCCCACCCGACCTTCCTCTTCTTCTGGTGTGTAATGTGTTTTCATCGATTGATACTCAGCATGTTGAGCCACTCTGTTTAGAGTAAAGTCTCTAGGAAGGAGGTACAACCTCCTTGGTCTGAGGGTGGGGGTCAGAAAACAGACTTGGGGGCTTAGGGGGTGTGCATCTCTGAATTTTCCACAACGAGCCGCTTATTTCTCAAATACCCAAAGTTGCGTTTTCACTGTAAACACCGGGGTAATGAAGGGTGTGGAAGAAGAGGATAATAGAGGGGGAGGCAGTGCTTGCAAGGGGTTTGTATTTCCCTCATTCGAACTGATCTGCTGTGCTTCAGCTCGACCAGCCTTTTTACATATGCATGCCTAATGTTCTCTAACAAATATGTTGGTGTAGAAGAGAGATATATAATGAGCAAAAATCAGGCCTGATAAGCACGACGGACAGTTCACTTTTAAGAACTGTGTGACTGATAGGTAAGACGCTGAGAATTTTCTGCATTGACTTCCATGAAAATGGGGAGGTGTTGCCCCTGCCCATGAGTTACCTCATTTTGCACACTTCCACTGGTGGTAGTTCAGTTGATGTACCTGCTGCTGAGCATGTAGCAACATAATTAGAAGGCTCCTGAGGCACACTACTAAAATCCAATGGAAGCTCGTTTGCTGTGACTCCTTTTGGATTGCCAACATAGACCAGTGCATGATTGAGGGGATCGGATATATGGGAAGTATGATCAACAGAGGCAAGAATCCTCCTGTATGGAATAGCTGCTTTCAACAACTGGATGCCTCTTCCTTTAGTGATTCTCTGTGCCAAACAGAATCCATTGTTAACGTTGAGTAGTATCCGTACTGGTCTGTGGGTTACAAGGTCCAAGGCTTGAATGAAGATGGCTATGTTTGGGATTAGTTGTTGAAATATAGAAGGACTGTAATTTTACTAATAACAAGCGAGCGTGGGAAAAGCACTGCCAGAGGCTACACTGCTTGGCTTAAGGGAACGCTGCGATTCTTTTGCCAACGTTGCTGTAGTTTCACCTTTATTCACATTGAGGGAACTTTACAGGAGCGCTTTGAGCACACTCTTGGAGCCCTTGCATTCTATCAATGTAAAATTTCTTTCAGAAGCATGCCTTAGACCAAGGAGGAGTGCCTCTCCCTTTCCTTTCTCTCATTGAGTCTAGTGTTTTGGTTTTAACCATGAATCTTATACACTAGTTGACACCACTGTGTGCCTGTGTGTGCCTCCAGAGAGCAGCTGCTGGGCGTGAGAAAAACTCCATGTATTCTGCATGAGGCTTTTATGCCCTATTGTGGGTTGAAAATGACAGTACCTGACTGAGTGGCAGTTACAGCATGTGCATGAGGTTGTTGATGTAAATGAAATTGTCCTAGTCTTATGGTAAGGGGTTATTTAACTTTGTGTGTGTTTGCACAGTTATAAAACCAAATCGTTATAGATGTCATTAATGTTTGCATTGTTTATAATAAAAGTCACGAGCAGTCAAATTACAGCATTACCAGCTAGTGCACACCTTTCACAATACAACGGAAGTCATCAATTCTTCATCCCCCGTTCGGTGGTTCATCACAGAAAGGGAAAATGAAATTCAAAAAATATAGTTGGAAAAGGCAAATGGAAGTTTTGTTAAATATTTTCTAAGTATAATAGCACTTTCAGAATGGACTGTAAAAGTGAAAAATGAACTTATAATGTTCTCCAATTATTTTATTTTGTGCATGTAATTGAATGTGCAATGCCCCTCACCAAAATGTAACTCTTTGCTGTCAGGCACACATGTGGAATTGTTGAAGAGTTGTGCACAGTTTTTGTTGTTGTTGTTGTTGTTTTGTTTTGCAGGTTCTCCTTTATAAAGGAAAATCATTACTTTTAAATTTGAAATGATTTCTAGTAATTTGTTTATAAAACCATGTATTCTTTGTGTGGATCAGTATATCTAGTTGTAAAAGCCAACTGGAGCCAACATAAAATATGTTTACATTTCCAACTTCCTCACAATGCTCTCCTCCCCCTGTTATGAATAGAATATGAACATGCCCTTCTTAGAGTTTCTCATTGGGATTGTCACTGTCAAGTTAAAGTGACACTTGTATCTCTCTTGGTGACACAATGTTTGTTGACTTTGAAAAGATCCCACATAGTTGGACATATTTAAACACAAATTCGAACTCTGTATAAAATTCAGTCAGACACTGCCCAGCTAGTTTTTAAGCCAGTTCATTGAAGGTGTCGCACAATGGGTTTCTGCTAATTTACTTATGAGTGAGTAAACTTTAAAATCCAAATTATCCCAGTGGCTTCCTTGTGGGTTATCACTGTCCATATTCCAAAGATGAAGTCCTTTGAGGGATGCATGAGCTGCATATTGTTGTGTGTGGAAAGTTGATTTCAGAAAAACAGTTCACGATTCTCGTTGTTAGCTTCAAGTTTATCTGATTGCATGCCAAAGTAGCAGCATTTTATATGACTATAAAGTATTAAACATGTCATACATAAATAGTTTCCATCACATTGTCTGCCAATCCAGCCTACTGATTAATAAACTGCCTGGTTAGGTTTAATGAATCCAATTATATTCACAAACAATACCTCCAACACAGGAAACTCATAGGAATATTTTATCATCCTGTGAGCTTAGTCCATTAAATTATAAGACTCGTAAAAAAATGTAGGATGATGATGATTGCACTTCTTCATCTTTTAATCATATGGCAGTTGAGGTGACTTCAAGGTTTGTATCTTGGTTAATTGATTTGTAGGAAATGGTTCATCAACATTATGATATTGAAGTTATATATATATATATGTGTGTGTGTGTGTGTGGGGTGTGTGTGTTTACAAACAATGACCAAATAAGTGAGACAGTAATACCTAAAACTCCTGTCTTAAACATGCATTTATGCATTTATTACCCTTAAACATGCATTTATGCATTTATTACCCTGGTCAGGTTGTGTACTGAATGCTAAACTTATTTTTATATTTGTATATATGTTTATATGTGTGTGTGTGCATATGTGTGTGGATATGCATGTTACAATATATTCTACTATTTCAAATTCATATAGCAATCACACACAGGTTGTAGGAAATGGACCAGCTGTTTTCTGTATATTTATGATATCCTATAAAAGTTATTAGAAAAACAGATTTCAATCATGTCATGCTGTCTTGCGTTCCCTAATGCGTGACCCACTTATAATGTGGCCTTTAGTGAATGCCAACTCTTGTCTCTTAACTTTCTTCCCTTGACCATTTATATGGTTATCAGACCCAGCTTATTGACCTGTAAGATGGGTACAGTAAGGTGGAATATCTCAAAATGTTGATTTGAATATAGAGTATGAGAATATATGGCTTGCAAACTTAGGCTTACTAATTAAGATCTAAATTATTATTAAATAGATCATTGACATTAAGTGACTCTCATGCCCTCTGAGAATAGGCATTATTGTGATATTATTCTTATATAGATAGACCATTGTAATATTGTATTTTGCAGATTGGCATCAAAATGACAATTTTTCTATCTCGAAATATATAATTCCTTCATGTATTGAAATGTATAACCATTAAGGTAAATGAAATTAAGTAATATCTTTCAGCACTGCTTCTTTCAACAATGTTATATCCCAATAAGTGAGAAATTTCAAGACTTTGCTATTCCTTATTATTGTTATGTCAGCCTCCTGATTAAGATCAAATTTTCCACAAAGATTAATGTTGTGCAGAGAGTATTATGGACTGTGTAATCAGCATCACTCTGTGAGGTCAGATCTTAAACAGCTGCTCAGTTTAAAAGCAGAGAGCTCAGATCTCAACAGGAAATCACTGTAAGGGAATAAAAAGAAACACAGGCAGGGAAGATGGTATAGAGAGGAGAAGGCCCCCTCTAAATGATGTCATCAGAAAGAGGACCGAGGTGTGCCCTGGTGCCTTGTTGAACATCAGAGGTCATTTTCACAGATCCCTCATCTAGGGATCTGCAGTGAAGACAGGCATGTGGGCTTTGGCTCTTCCAGGTTTGAGCTCCTTGGGTATCTGCGAATTCCCCCATGTTGGTGTAGCTGTTACCTTCTGTGGCATATATTGTATGGTCACCACACTGTGATGTTTCTTCAAATTTGTTACAGAAAAATGACCCCTGTGACAGCAGACTAATTTATCTTCAGTCAAGGAAGAGTTTTGACAATCAACATAGTTATTTATATTCAAATTTATGTTTTGTTGTGAGAACTGCCAATTATGTTTTCGGAATAAAATGCATGTTATAGCGAAAGGCATTATCTTGGTGGTTTTTTTTTTTTTTGAGCAAAGTAAACAGGTGAGCCAATTATATCTGGTTAAGTCGGTATAGGTATATGTGTGTCAGAAAGTTTCACAAATTTTGGATGACATGAGCATGCTACTTTCTGAAAGTCTTAGGTCAAGGGCAGCTGTTAATTATGTCATTGAAATTACTAAGTATGGTTATTCTCCATAGGTCAATGCTACGGTTTTCTCATTAATATTGTTCTATTTGCTTAATAATTGTAGTGACACCAACTGACCTTAGAAATTAGATTTAAAAGATGCATGTTGGTTACTATACATTTATGTAGATGTTACGTATTACTTCTGGTCGTTCAGGAGGCTATATATGTCTATTGAAATACCTCCTCTCATTTAAACATGTAATACCATTAGTAGACAATATTTATAGTTTATTTTTAAAATTATGAAATGCAGAGAATTTATATTAATTATTAATGTCTTTAAGGAGCCAAATAAATATCCCTACCCTGACTTTCTCAGCATGCTGGGAAATTAAAAGGAGAAAAGATAATAAAGAAATCCCATCCAAGGACGAAACATAGCTTTATGTTTAGTGCGTGACAGACATCTCAGATCCATGGTCCATCATCTGTCTTCCTCCCCTCGGAGACTAAGTTGTCTCTGAGCTGGAAGATCCCAGCCTTGCTCTCTGTAGACAAGGATATCTCCAGAGTAAGAAAGAAGAAGCGAGGCAACTTGTTCCCATATTCTTCAGAGGCCAAGGAAATGAAAGGTTGGACAGAGGCCAGAAGTGTTTCATTAATTAAGTTCCCTTCACCTGAAAAGAAGCACCAGAAGTAAGAAAAAAGTGTTCCCTATTGGCATGATCTAAAAGGATTCTGCATCGGAGAATTCAGGACATAGAAACATTCACAGCATTTCATTTAGTAGTTGAGTTCTTTAAATATTTCATTCTGTTTTGTCACTCTCTGAGGAATTGTCAGAGGAGTGCGTGCCTACTGCCCTGGTTGATTTATAGTGAAGATGACCCATGAAATTCAACTGAGTTATGAACGGCTAACTCTAAAGTGACTTGTCCTTAGGGTTTCTTTCTTACTCTCCATGTTAATTTTTAACTAAAATTAATTGGATGGTAAGTGACATTGACCATAAAAAGGAACCTGTCAGAAGCTAACTTCCCAAACCACATACAAATACTGATCCAAGGTAGCTCTTAGGCAGGGATATTTCACCTCAGTGTAGTTATTTAGAGTCCAATTGGTGTTTAATGTCTCAGTACCAATAGGCCCAATCATGGGCAGAGTTAGAAAGAAAGAATTACATTAAAAATAAATATGTTTTATGTGACTCTGGGTATCATTGCTCTACCTAAAAATGCCCACTCCTTATGACAAATTTAAATCCTCATCAAATATTTTATTTGGTCCTTCAAATATTAGAGTAACATAGTAGTTATCGCCTTCAACTTAGAGCAATTTAATTTCCAGAAAGAACAATTCTTCCACAGTAAGCCAAGTTGTGCAAATAGAAAAGAGCTATAATTCAGCCCTCTGCTTTTAAGAAGTCCTCACAGATACAGAGCGTGGTTCTTGAGTTTCTGGGGGACTGCCTGAGAACAGTTAAGATGTTATCAAGCTGTCTTCCAAAGAAGTTGTATCATTAATATTTTATCACAGAGAAAGTGAGATTTCTTTTCCCATGATGTTGACCACTGTGGGCATTGTAATTGTAAAGTAAAGCAAATGCCCATTAGATTGCAAAAATATTACATTTTCCTGGGACTTAGTTGACTTCCTTTAAAAATGCTGTTAAGGTTAAACATTCCATTAACTTGTATACTTTTCTTTTGGTAATCCTATATTTCTCCCCTATACCCATTTCTCCTTTTCTCTACTAACCTCTTTTCTTAGCGATTGAAATAGTTTATCTGTAGTGATTATCTTCTCCCTTTCCATGTTTTAACAGCTGTAGACCCCATTTCATTAAACCTGATTGGGGAGCATGTCCTTGGCTTTTATGAAAGAAACCCCCTGACTACTCACTGACTGTGCCTTAGTGATCAGTGAAGCAATGGAGTGGGCATAGAAAGGGATGCTAAAAGTTAGACCCTGCAGGGCTGCTTCTCACCATGTAAGTCGAGGGGACATACTCACTTCTGTATTTTCTGATTGTATTGAGGGAAAAATTAAGAAATAATAAACTTAAAATACTTAGCAAGGTACTTAGTAAAGGGGCATCAAGAGTGCTTAGCTCTCCTTTCTGTTAAATAATAAAATGTCAAGTCATTTATTTTTTGGTATTTCCTACTTTTGCTTTTTTCCCCCCACGCAATACATAATTAGGCACCTGCATCAATGTAAGGGCCTTTTCTTGAGAAGACCAGGTGTTTGTGGCCATCACGGCTCTTGAGGAGCAACGGGGCTTCACACTTGTCTTAGTTAGGCTTTTACTGCTGTGAACAGACACTATGTCCAAAGGCAAGTCTTATAAATGATAGCATTCAATTGGGGCTGGCTTACAGAATCAGAGGTTCAGTCCATTATCATCAAGGCAGGGAACATGGCCGCATCCAGACAGGCATGGTGCAGGAGGAGCTGAGAGTTCTACATCTTCATCTGAAGGCTACTTGAAGACTCCTTGCTTCCAGGAAGCTAAGACAAAGCCCACGCCCACACTGACACACCTACTCCAACAGAGCCACACCTACTGAGACAGGGCCATACCTTCTAATAGTGCCACGCCCTGGGCCAAGCATATACAAACCATCACAACACTACCCTCTTTATAAAGTACCCAATTTTTGTGCAAGAAGAAAAAAAAAATGCAGGAATAGTTCCTGACCTTCCCTTACCTATCCATACTATGGACACTTTTCCAATGTTGTGCATAGCATGCTTCTTCTCAGACACAGGTTCATTGGGGAGGTAGAGTTCGGCACCCATCTAAGGAAAATACATTGCTTTATTTACATTCTTCCGTTGCCCCAGAGACATGTGCTTCCCCCTCCCCTCCGTTATACACAGTAGGCTCTTTACCAGAATTACTTCATTTGGGAATTTATTTTATCATTGATGTCAAATTTTAGCTAGGGAATGGCACATAGTAAATACACTAACCATTACAAGTAGTATGGACAGTCTTGTTTTTGTTGTCTAGAGTGGCCCATGATCCTTCATAAGGCTTTTGTGTTGTTTGCTTTGGACTGATTTTGGAGACTGGCCATTTAGAGCTTATGCAAAAAAACAAAACAAAACAAACAATAACAAAAAATAGATACAAAACCCAACTGAGCAGTTCTACTAGTTCAGTGATCCAAATGAGAGTGGCATTGGGGATTTCTGTTCACCTGACCTCTGGGCATGTTTTGTCTTTGCCTATTGAGATGAAACCCTCAGGGGTTGTGGATATGATGGAGCAATTAATGTGAAAATCTCATGGGGGCACATTTAGGTTTAAAACTGTTCTTTGGAACTTTTGATATACCCCAATAATACGGTAAGTTTTATGAGTTGGGATAGAAATATTTTCTTGCCTGTAAAACAGAGCGTTGACCTCCATTGCAACCACAGTTACAACTCGCCACTTCACAAATGGCTATAAGGATTGAGATATCGCATGCCATTGGGTATTGCACAAAAGAAGGGGTCTCAGTGGCAATGTACTTCCTAGTCCTTTATAGGACATCAAATATTGAAAGCTATGTTATATTGGGTCAAAAACGTTCCCTGCATTTTTTTTTTCTTGCACAAAAGTTTGACACTTTTAAGACGGGGGTAGTGTGAAGGCCCATTTCTCCTCAACAGTGAAATCTGTCAAGCTAGCTCTAGAATATGATTCTGTGGTGTGCAGGGCTGCTGTGTCTGGCACTGATGAGGTTTATCAGAACAGTTTTAGAAGTGTGAACTGTGTTTGGGCTTCCAATTTTTTTTTTTTTTTTTTTTTTTTGTCTTCAGAATATTTCTTTAAAAATTCTTTGAATACAATTGCAGAGATTCTTATCGCTCCAACTGTAGCCTGCCAATAGGAAGAAGTAAAGATAAGTTTTAAAACTTTAGTTTGTTACACAGTCTCCAAATGCTTGAAGAAAATGAGGGAGGGAAATTAAAAGTCCCCACTGAGTCATTATTTAGCGAAAAGCAAGGTTTTACATATTTGGGAAGTATGTTTTTGTTGCGTGTGGTGGTTTATTTCACTTATAAATCTAAAGTCCTCTTTATTTCACCTCAGGTACATGAGAAATTGTAGAACAACACTATTTTTGGTATTTGAGCACTCAGAACATGTACAAGGGATGGTCTTACCTTGCACTTGTGGATACTAGGTGGAAGCAGACTGAGCAGGAGGGTGGCTGGTATAAAGGACAGTTAGGTGACAACTCTTGCTCGGCAGATTTGACACGTGGGCAGACCGGGTGTTTTGTAGTGAACGCTGAGCTGGGCCCTTGATTTAAAAGTGAAGACATTTTTTGAGAACTTTAAAAGAGTGAATGAGTAGCTTAAAGTACTTTCAATAAACTGAGCAAAATTAAGAATTAAGTAAGAAGCCATAAAGAGGTACACATTGAAGGTTTGGGTGTATTCCAACAGAACAAGGTAGGCTATCTTCTCCCTCCAGATGTGGGGCTCTTTTCTATGTAAAAGGTTACAACTCACCTGTTCAAAATCAGGTTTTAAAAACTTAGATGGTGTTACAGCTATGTTTTTTTTAATCAGATCGGACATAGTTTCCTCTCTTTGTGTGCAAGCTTCTTTAAAATATATTAACAGCCTCAAGGACTCTAGACCCTTCAGTGTTAAATGCACTCTCTGCTTTCCACAGTGTAGCAAGATGAGTTAACCGGTCTTTCCTAGAGACTGACAGACTCTCTTTTGCAGCGTCCCAGTTTGTACACAGAGAGTGGCAGGCGATGCCAAGCTGCAAGAGGGTGAACGCTGTCAGAGCCGACAAGCACCGGCTTTCTTTGAACCGGGTTTTTGGAGGAAATAAAAACAAAGTTATTCGTTTGAGCTTTTGTGGGACATTAGTTTTTACATGAGTATTCCCCATATTCCAGCACTTAAAAACTATAACCATCCTGAAAGCCGCACAACAGATGGCTGTCCAGTGGATTTTACTGAGGTCATGGGTCTTCGGGATACACTTCCACCGACCTGATTGCAAATAGCAGTATACGATCTCCAGGCATGTGTCACCATAGCTTTTGAGATGGGGTGGGTAACTTGATGAGATTCACAGCTCTGGTCCAAAGATGTTAGCGCTAAGCTATCGTCACAATCTCTGTCAGTATCTTTCATATTTACACAACTGAATTTGTTGCATATTTCTCTTCCTCCTCCTTCTTCTGTTTAGAACAAACTGTTAATGTAGACTATGAACTCATTTTTAATTTTTTTTGTAGCTTCTTAATGCTCAACATTCATACCCATAATTTATATTAATGAGGATGCTCACATTCTATAGGGGTGATTGTAGTTTTTCTACTGAACAGCACATAGTTGCTACCTAGGTGTTTATAGCTGATGTGTCTCTGAGGGTGACTGCTCCAGGTCATTTTGAAAGAAGAAGTCTGCTTCTGTGTTTCTTGCAAGGCATCGAGGACATTCAAGATGAGATGGTCGTTCTGGGTTAAGCACACACTGCCCAACAGTTTGTAGTGGTGCTACCAGCATGGGGGAAACTCCCATAATCATGTCAGGAAATAAGCCATACGTGCACACTGCTTTCAAATATGGGCCCACAGTAGGGTTTCAGACGTTTCAGTGTGTGGTGGTGGGATGTGTAGAGTCCCATGATGCCAGAAGACTTTGTGAAGATCTTAAGGATGGCAGGGAACAGATGGTGTTTTAACCAAGTGTCTGTGGATGATCTGTAACATTGCAAATTGACTGGAATACTGACGGACACAAATTAGACCTAAATCAAGACCTAGAAACATACTGAGTTTTCCCACATCAGGTAAAAACATGCCAGAGGGCATTTTGCCAGTGGTCCTACCTGGCTCTGGAGATCTTCATCAATCAAAATACCGAAAAGACTCTTGGTAAATCTTAGGCTGGTACCAGAACAAGGTGCTCTAGGGGAGTGGTGCAGACCAAAGGCTTCTTATCACAGATGTAAAGGTTGGTTTCTGGTAAGGGCTCTCTTTCTAGTTCAGGTATAGACTTCTAGTTGTCTCTTCCTTCACAGGGTCTTTTGCTGTATGACCTTTCCTGGGAGGTATTTGTATCCACCCCGATGACAGACTGAAGGGATCATTCAATCTGAGACAAGCTTGGTGAACCAATGTGTTTATTAGTGCTACTTAACAGGAGTATCAGTGACTGTTAGGTAACTGCATCACCAAAAAATCCATGCCAGCACAGGTGAGTGGCTCACAAAAGCTGGGTTATCGGAATCCCCAGGTGGTGGGGTAGTTACTCCACCAAAGTTCTTTTTCTTGGCCGGCAATTATTCTGTAAACTATGGGAAGGGCTTGGCGAATTTTATTTTTCTTGTGAGTTTTATGAGTCTCAGGAGCTTCCCTCTTCATGTTTCAGTCTGGAGGAACCCCTATATACTTATATCCTATATTTGTCTTTATCCTTCATTTTGTAAGGTCCCCTCTTTTCAAAAGACCCTACTTCTGTGACTTCATGTAACCCTACTTACCTTGAACAGACCCCAACCCAGTCATCTCTAAAGCTTAGGCTTCATCAGATGCATGTTTGCTGGGATGATGGAACGTTCCAGAAGAGACTGCAGGACAAAGCCCACAAGCTCTCCACAGCTAAGAAGGCCAACCATTTCCTGAGTAAATGAGAATGTTCAATAAACAATGTTGGCAATTCTTTGACTAGTTTAAAATTAATCTTCAGTTCCTGGTAAATAGTTGGGTTTGATTTATAAACTATAGATGTTGATGTGATTCATGGAGCAGTCGACATGTTGTATTATGAAGGTTTTGCAAAGTTATTTTTACATGTGTTGGTAAACTTTGGAAGGATGCTTCTCATCTTGATTGGCTCTCTTGCTTCTCTTTACTTGACTTCTTAATGGTGGTCTAGTGCCTCCCTCTTGGAGAGCTACTGCAGACTCCTGATGGCAGGGACACTTGCCTTCACTCTGCCTCCCTCCTGGTCATTGTTTGCACAGCTTCCTGAAGGCTCAAATCTTGTCTTTGCCTATGCCACCTGCAAAGGCGATCAAGTAAAGGACCAAGTCTTCTGATTGTCACATTTCCCCCACTCCATCAATGTCTTCAGTTTACTCAGCTACAGCTACATTGAAGATCTTTCTGCTTTTTCCAGGCGAATGCAGACATTCTTCTAGTATTTTTAGAATCTAAT
Source organism: Mastomys natalensis (assembly GCA_021653895.1). Taxonomy (NCBI): domain Eukaryota; kingdom Metazoa; phylum Chordata; class Mammalia; order Rodentia; family Muridae; genus Mastomys; species Mastomys natalensis. Next base: position 253,946 of record JAJTUV010001504.1, on the reverse strand, counting down.
TGCCGTTACAATATGCATGTGAACTTGGAATCACCTCATCTACTTACTAGTTTGCAAGGTTGCTTTCATGTGTTTATCCTTGAGGGTTGATCCTTAAGCTATTTTAAAGGAAGCATAGTTAGATACAGCACAAAAGCATGATAGGAACAGTAATGCATGCCGGGCTTCTAGATACACACTTGATGGAGGATAGGGAAAATGGGGAGGATTACATCATCTCTGAAGCCTACCTTAAGTGTGTATTGAAAGCAGAGAGGAATTTAGAAAGCAGATCACCTAGCTGTAAGTGGTTGGGATATCAGAATGATTGTTAGTTACCAAGAGGTGACCAAGTTTCCATAAATAGGTGGTACACAGTGCTTCCATTGCTAAGTTGGCTGTCTTGTATTTCCTTGCAACCTTAGACATAGCTGGTTATTTCTCAAAGGTAGATTACCTCATTGTGAGTAGGATTCAAAGATCCTGGATACTTTGTTGCAGAATAATGTTAAACATACTTTTATAATTTTACCATTTTTATATTTCCATGGAAAAGTGTTACCTCAAAGAACAGTTGTCTATTGATTGTGAATCACGTGGAAGATGCTTCTTTGCCTGAGAACTCAGAGATCATTCTTCTGTGAATATCTTTTTAAGGATAAGTGAGATGAGACACAGTAACATTAAAACTGATTAGCACATTTAATTATCAAGAGCAGACTTGTTTCCCCAAAGTATGTATTTCCCATTAGATTTAAATTTCAGATATGCACTAGAATATTGAAACTGTAAAGTAAATTATTTCAAACTCTGTCACTGTCCAAATGTTGATTCTGAGATAAGGCCTTGATTCCTACGTGTGGAACACATTGCATTTTCTTTCACAAGGAATACATTTTTGTGTTTGGGTTCTTGTGGGTTTTGAATACTAAAACATAATTAAAATGTTAGGTCCTAACTAGGTGACTTTAAGAGTAGGATTTTGTAGTTTCCTGTACACTTCTATCCATATTTGTGACTCAGAAGTAATATAATAAATTTGTGTTTATAAACATTCATATTTGTCCTTTGGACTTTCTTGTCACAAAATTCCCTGCCTCATTAAATTTCCTATGCCTTAATGAATTGTCTTCAAAACAGAAAACTTTTACACTTACGCTGTGTTATTGTCAAGTGTGGCATTGCATTGGAGAAAGCCCTTCTGGCCTAGTAAGTGTATTGTAAGGTAGTTTCCTTGTGAGATTGTATTTTTTTTTTTTTTGGCTGACCACTTGAAGAGCAGCATGGGTAGAGCCTTTACCTCTTGCAGCTTTGCAGTGGTTCTGCGTTCGTGCATCATGGGATTTGGATATTCCACTCGGTTACCTCTTCATTACCCCTGACCCAGTTTAGTTCTAGAGAGGGTTCCAGTGTTCCCGATTAGAGTGTGTCATCAGTAGCTGTGCTGAAAGGCTGGTCACATCAGGAGAGGGGGAGCAGAGGACATTCTGGCCTTCTCTTACCACTTCCATATGCAACTGTATGGTCTTTCAGATTTTGGCTTTGAGTCTCAAGGAGAGTAAGAAAAGGACCCCTTCTCTCCCTCCACCCCTCAATTATTTGCCAAAGGTATCCCATGCTTTGGGATGTTCCTGTTTAAGTCATTCTAAGAATTTGTAAAATACATACTCTGGGATGTATTAACAAAGTGTGGCTAAGGGTATTGGATAGGACCATGAGAATGCCTTCTGTATGTCCTGTTCCTCCCTTGTCTTCTTTCCATTTGTCTTTTCTTCAAATAGGGTCTCACACTACAGATGAGCTGGTTTGCAATTCACTTTGTAGCCCAGGCTGGCCTTAAGGATTCCATAGCTATGCACCAACCTTCTGAGTGCTGAAGTCATAGGTGTGAGATACCATGCCTAGTTTGACATCCATCCTTTGTCTAGAAAATTTATAATTTCAATCTAATCATTTTTGTTCTCCTTGAGGAGCTAATTAATAATTTAAATATAATGTTTAAGTTTGTTTTTTTTTTTTTCTTTTTTACTTCACTGAAATTTTCCATTTGGTAGCTTACCAAGCAAGACATTCAAATCCTCCTGTGTTTCCAAAACACTAAGTGAGATGTGCCAACTGCTAGGTCTTGGGGGACTCATAATTCGATTAACATTAGTGTGGCTGGAAAGAGTTATATGAAATCCCCAAGCAACTCAAGAAACTGAGATATTTGTATGGCTCTGGGGAGGAACAGAGAATCACTGCCATAGGCAACTGCTCTTATCTTCAACAGCACTTCTATCTGTCCTGGGGTTTTATACCCAGCTATAATATTATTATATATTATAATATTATTATATAATATTATTAATATAATTTTATACCCAGCCTATAATCTCCAGAAAACGTAATCCAAATATCATTTTAATATGTTGGTGGTTTTTTTGTGAAAGTCGTTTTTTATGAGTCTTGTGTTTCCTTCTTCGTTCCTTCCTTTCTTTCTTCCTTTCCTCTCCCTCCCTCCCTCTCCCACTCCCTTACTTTCTTCCTTACTTATTTACTTTTTAAAAATTTATTCTTATCTTGTGCATTATATCCTGACCACTAGACCTTTACTAGTTCTCTTACCACCTCCCCTCTCCCCTAGATCTACTTCTCTTCAGCTTCCTTTCAGTAAAGGTCAAGCCTCCCTGGGAGATCAACTGAAAACAGCACAACACATTGCAATAAGGCTAGGCAAAAATCCCTCTTATCAAAACTTAACAAGGCAACCCAGTAGGAAGAAAAGGGTCTCCTAAGAACATGCAAAAGAGCCAGAGACACCCTAATTCCCACTATTAGGAGTCCCACAAGAACACAACCACAGCATGTATGTAGAGGTCCTAGCTCACTCCCTGGGTTTTGAGGGTAGATATTTGCAAGTGAAAGTAATTAATGAATATTTATTGTATATAAATATTTATATAAGGTACTGCTTACTTGTAAAATAAATTTAGGGAGCTGGAGAGATGACTCAGCGGTCAAGAGCACTGACTGTTCATCTAGAGGTCCTGAGTTCAATTCCCAGCAACCACATGGTAGCTCACCACCATCTGTAATGGGCATCCGATGCCCTCTTCTGGTGTGTCTGAAGACAGGTACAGTGTACTCATATACACAAAATAAATCAATAAATAAATCTTTAAAAATAAATAAATAAATACATACATACACAAATTAATATGTTTGCATATGTGATATGTTTGCGTGTGTAAGAGCTCTTGCCACTGAGCCTGGCAATCTGACTGTAGTCCTAGGATACACGGTAGAGAAAACATCTGTAATTTGTGTGTGGATTAGTTCTTGTCCAAGAGTTCATGGCATTTGGGATATTTTGATGACGAATCTGGCCTTCTGTATCTGGTATTTTGCAACCAAGGGCTCAAGCAAACCTGAACAAAAATAAAAATAAATGACTATTAGTATCTATACTGAGTGTACCTAGAGTGATTTTCATTATTTATCTTAATGTAAGAAATTCTGTGTGATAGTTGGTCACATAGTGTTTGTAACAAATGTACTGTAACATATAGGGTAAACTGAGTATTAGAATATAACTTCCCTATTAGAAGTTCAAACAGTTCTAGTCAGAGTTTTCCAAGACTTGAGTAAGGATGGGGCAGCTTGCTTCATCTGAATAGTCTTGAACTCTGCCCTAAGATTCAATGCGCATTAATCAAACTAGACTTGCTGTCTATTAAATGACCAATCAGCATAATGTAAGCATTGTAATTAGGTGTGTTCTAGATTTCTTGCTTCCGTAACAGGAAAATAAATACCAAAACTGTTTCATAGCGGTGAATTCTTTTTCCATCATCTGGATGGTGGTCTGTAGTCATGGCAGGAAGATAACTCAAAAGTTGCTGAATTTCTCAATTTGGTTTTAGAGCAGGCCTTTCAAGAAGCAAAGGTCATTTTTATTATTTCTTTTGAAGTAACTTTAACCAATTATGAGGAATATTTTCTTCTTTCCACATACAACCCCCCTCAATGAAATAAAATAAAAGAAATAGTCTATGTTTTGTGAATGATTTTTCCAATACTTGAAAATGAAGTCTTAACCTCCAACTAGCCTGTCTTTCAACCCATTCAGTCCCTAGGTTCTTTATATCCATGTGTAGGATGGTTACAGTCAGCAAGTGAAAATATAAGAAGCCAAGTGAAATTCAAATAAAGGAATACTTTAAACAATATATTTCAGTTATATTATTTTAGGAATTCTTTTTTAGGGTAACTTTCCAAAATATTGTGTTGGGTATATACCTTGAAAAAAATTGACTTTCCCCCCTAAAATCTAAATTTAAGTTGTCCTAAAGATGTAGAGTTTTTGGTTGCAGAGTTCCAGTTCTTTCCCTTAACTCCTGACACTGATGTGGCTGGTGCTGCTAATGCTGGCAGTGGACCCTTCGCTGCTGTGTTCTTCAGACCCCCACAGTTGTGACAGGAGCTTCCGTGTTTAGTAGTTCTTCAGAACCACTTGTATTCAAGTGTCACTTTCTCATGAAAACTTATCCAGTGACAGCCTTACCCCCGTGGAACTCACACAGAAATTTACTTCTTATTGTAGACTATTTCATGCACATTGCTTTGGGTGGTAATTAGGTGCTCATCAATGTGGACACTGAAAGAGATTCTGTCATAGCTGCCTGAGCTCCTAGTGGTAATGGATAACAATATCTTCAATCAAATATTTTATAATTTAACAAGGAGGATATGTATTAATGAGAGTAAACTGAGTTATGTGGTCCAAGAAAACAGCCCCTGGTTTCAATAGATAAAAAAAAAAAAATAAAGCTTGGTGCATTTTCAGATTGGATTATCGAGGGCATGAAATGGAGTCTTATATAATACTAGTAACTTGGGCATTCAGCCAATGGACTCTCCACCTGTGCAAGTTTCCATGGCCACTGGGGGAAATGGATGAAGTGTTAAATAAAGTCATACATTGCAAGGCCTTATTTCAAAGGCAAAGCAGATTACAGAGCTGTCCAGTTTTACCATATGCCAAGAGACAGAGAGAACCCGGGTAGTGGTGAGCAGCCCTAAGCACACCATTTAAAGAGGCAGAAGAGTCTTAGAGAGCTGAGTAGTTTAGAGTCCTGAACTCAGGAGTCACTCCATTGGAGCCCGTAGTTCTATCCACAAATCCATTCCTGGTTTCAAGATGTTTGCATGTTAGGCAGAGCTTTGGTTTTTTGTACAGAAGTAAGAAAAAAAAATGTCAAAGCTTCATTTGTCAATGACACAGAATAGGATGTGAATCATGACTGAGGATCAATATTATGATAATGTGCTCAGATAAATGGGTAGCACATTCCAAAGTAATCTTGTTGGCTTTTGACAAATACTATTTCCAGATATTAAGAAAGTCCAGGCCCGTTTTATGTAGCAAGGGCATTTGTGTGAACATATGTGCCCATGCATATATTAAACATATATTTGTGTGCATTTGGGTGACAGATAGCATGATTGGTGTATTATTGGATTTTATTTTTTTTTTTATTTAACTGTACATGTGTGTGTTCATGAGTGAGTTTTACGTACATCACATGCATTCACAGGCCGGTGGAGGTCAGAAGAAGTTCTTAGATGCTCTGGAACTGGAATCCCTAGAGTGTAACTAACAAGAGATTGTGTGCTATCGTGTGGGTGCTGGGAACCAAACATGCCTTCTGCAAGGATAGTAAGTATCCTTAGCTGCTGAGCCATCTTCCAGCCCCAGTAGATTTAATAGCTGAACAATCCTGGAGACCTAGCAAATTGCCTCATCTTGATAGAAGCAATGGATCATATCCAGGGACACTTGCTCGGTTTAAACATCTCCTTCCTCTCTCCCTTCCTCTTGCCGATCTCTGCCTTCATCTTACTTGCCTATCACATGCACCTCAAGAATGGTGGTTCGGCAATCATGTTTCCCTGCTATGCTTGGCATCTACCTCACCCTCCCTGTTTCATGCTGGCATGGTCTCCATGGCAACCCCAGGCTGCTCCACAGGCAGCTGGCCATGCTGGATGGCTGAGGCTGGCTGGCAGAAACGATCAAAGAGTGAGGAGGCCTTGAAGAGCCCTGGAAAGAGCTTCTGGTGAAATTGTAATGACAGAAATAAAAAAAATGTTATTAATTTGAGATATTCAAGCTAGGGGTGAGGTTCCCAGGGGCACCCATCTTCCATCTGTATTTTGCAAATAGTAGTATTCCCAAATCTCCATGCTTCTTCCATTGTAGGTTTACTCTTTTGGTAAATGCAAAAAAAAAAAAAAAAAAAAAAAAAAACAAACAATGGGGTAGGCAGATTGAACACTGAGCAAGGGCCAGTGGCTGCACTGAGCAGTTGTCACTTCGTTAGTGTATACACTTCAGAGTCATTTGAATCACTTGTCCTCAGTGTTAGGGTCTGGACTTCAGAACACTGTCAATCATTTGCTGGTCCTGTGTCCTTTGGGCATTGATCCTAAGATGTGAGGCAAGCTTCAGAACAAACTGCTTATTCCTTGGGCTCCCTTCAACCTTGCTTGCCTGATTGACCTTTCTCCGGAGAGCCCATCCCAGAGACAAGCTAACAAATGTTTACAAGAACTAGCATAAAGTGGTGAGGAGTGAGAGCTGGGAGCAGCGGGGAGACAGAGTTTAGGGACCGCAGCCAAGGAAAATGTGCAGTAGTTCTGTTACAGGTTAAAATAAATTCCCTGCAGCCGTTTGTTCCTCTGGGCCTCTCCATGGATAACAATGTTGGTTTCAACACAAAGTGAAATACAATTTAGAAAAGATATCCTTATATCATTGATCATATCTCTTCCTGCTTCTAAAACCCATTCCTTTTTACGTATCCATGTGTGAAGCTGTTGGGTATAGTACACTGAACTTTTAAAAGGATAAAGCTTGAATAGAGGTAAACGTTTCATGTGTTTCTTCTCTTATAATATTCAGTTTGTTAATCCTAATATCAGAAAACAGTAATTTTGTTTTAATACTCTGTGTTGCTTAAATATTTCCAGTTATTAGGTGAATAGATATGTGTGAATACACGATATGTATAAAATAAACATATAATGTATATGGAACTTGTCTATAATTTTTAAGTGAGTTCTCTTTTGCTTGTATTGTTGAGATTTTCCTAAAGTAAAATAAAGTATATTCATAATCATTGTTTCAAGGTTTGGTAATGTTGTTTGACTATATAGTAATGACAGTAAACAGAGATTATCACTGAGTGTGAAGAATATTGTTTCCATAAATTGGATGGTGAAATGAGGTAAGTTTTTCACAACAGATAACTTCAGCATTACAGGCAGAGCATCTTTAATGATATCCAAATATTGATAATAAGGGTAATTGATAAATATCTCTCAAGAAGTTTTTTTTTTCGAGTTAAATGTGATCTGATTTGGAGAACTAATTCAAAAGTTTTAAAAGTAACGTTGAGATATAGCAAAGGCTTGTGGAAACCATGTACCATAATCTCCATCAGGAAGCAAGTATAAAACTCAACATACCTAGCCAGTACCAACATGTGGCCATATTTAACACCTGTACTGAAAGAGCATCCAATGAATAATGAGCTGTATCCTTATCTAAAGGCATTATGGGAAAAGAAAAATATGAAAGAAAGCAGGTGAAACTGGCCGTTGCCAATACCTGCACTGTTTTCATCCCTAAGAACCTAGAAATGGTTTAATAATTAAAACAACATCAGTCACAAGTCACTTCTGGATTTACAACAGAGAGAATTCAAAGGAGCACATTGGATGCACAGCTGATAGGAAAGCTGAGAAGCCAAACAAGAGGATGGAGAATTTAGTGAGGACCTAGTCTGAGAGGATCCTTGCCTCCTTTAGCTTCAGTCACTGGTCCTCACGTGGGTCCTCATGTGGGGCCATATTGAGGCCTCTCCACCCGTTTCCCTTTTTATCATGAGCAGGCAGAAGTGTTATTTGAATCTATTACAGAAAGAAGAGATGGGCCTCAAAATCTAGCCCTGTATTGCTGAGCCTCTAGGTCTCCAAATTGTTAGATGTGCTAACAGAGAAATGTTGGCCAAGAAGATAATAGAGGGCAGGTCCCCATAATCCTCCAGCCTGGGCTACCCAGTAATGTGATGGGAAATATGTAGCCACCAGCTCAGAATCTGGGGAAGGCAGAGATGGGAAGATATTAAGGTTCTGACTCTTCCGTTCTCCCAAGTAGGTAAAGCCAATTAGAATCCCATTGGCAGAAAAATACAGAGCTCTACCTATATGGCAGTCCCATAATAGGGGGAAAACCTTAGTAGGGAAAGGCGTGGAAGTGAAGAATATAGAGAAATGGACCAGATAACACTTCCAATCAATGCCTAAAACATGACAAATTCCAAAGTTATGCACAATCAACAACTCTCAGGATAACAGAAATTTAAGATAATATTCTCAACCTGAATTAACCCTAAATTTTGGTTCTGTTTCGGTTATGATTTATCTATATGTATATGTGTATGTGTATATGTATGTATATATTTTTTCCCCTTAGCCTCCACCACTACCATGAATCTAGAAAAATACATAAGAAGCAAATGACTGAATGAAGACCAATAATTTTAAAGCTATTGGCTGATTAGTTGAATATTTATATACTACTCTGAAGGAAATTATTCAAGTTTATTATTAAAATTATATAAAACTATATGATTTATAAAAATTTATAAAAATGTATTATTAAAACTCTGAAGGATGATTATTAAAACTAAAAAGGAAACCAGTAAAAAATTCCTGATCTCAGTGATACAGTATTAGTTGTGGTCATTTTTTAGAGCTTGACTTATATCTTTTTGAGATGACTATATAATAGTGAAGTTTAAAAATATTTATAATTTGATGTCAATTAAAACTTCAAAAGAAACGAGTTAGAGACCACAGCAAGAGTAAAGGGCGGAACAGAGCTGTACTCAAGCATACAACTCATAGCATTATTAAATGCCCAGAAATATTTGCTATGCTTCTGTCCCATATTTAGTGATTTATTTTAGTGGTATTTAGGTATATTTAGTGACTGTAACTGCATTTAGCTCATATTTTGGAATTAAATTTTTCATTTATTCTTCTCACTGGATACATCCCAGCCTCAGCTCCCCCTCTCTCTACTCCTTCAATTCCCCCTCCCCACATCCTTCTCAGATCATTTGCACCTGACCCCCGCCCAGTCTTTCCCCAAAAAGAGCTGACCTCCTAGGGACATTAACAATCATGGCCTAAGATTCAGTAAGACTAGCCTCAAACCCTCACATCAAGGCTGCAGGAAGCAACCCAGTAGGAGGAAAAGGGTCCTAAGAACAGGAAAAAGAGTCAGAGAAACACGCTCCCCTCCACCACACACAAACACTGTCATCAGAGCCTCCAGAACATGGAGCCAACAACTATAACATACATGCAGAGGACCTTGTGCACACTCATGCAGGCGCCATGATTGCTGCTTCAGTCTCTGTGAGCCCCCATAAGCCCTGCTTAGTTGATTCTTCAGGTAGTGCTGTCCTCATGTCCTGACCTCTCTGGCGCCCACATTTCCTCCTCCCTGTTCTTCAGGGTTCTCCGAGCTCCAAGGACAGAGACCAGATAGAGGCTTCCTACCTTGGCTCTCTCTGCCTAATGTTTGGCTGTGGGTTTCTGCATCCGCTCCCATCAGCAGCCAGAGCAGCCTCTCATAATGGCTGAGCTATGCATTGATCTTTTCCTGTAACCTAACATCATTAGGAACCATTTCATTGATATTCCTCCCTTTTAGAGCTGGCTTTGGGACTATGTCGCAACCCATAACATTATTAAATGCTCATAAAGATTTGGTGTGCTTAGAAAAGTAATTGTTCAAGGAAGAGTTGATCTGGGAGAGAAGAGAGTTGTCGGAAGTGACCTGGAGGGGTGGAGGGAGAAGAAACTGCAGTAGAGATGTAATGTATGAGAGAATAAATAATAATGATAATAATAATAATAATAATAATATCAATAACAATCCTAAATGTTAAAAAAAAAAAAAAGGAAATTGTTCAAGCAAGTTTGACTCTTCCTATTTCAGATTTCATGCAAAATTCCTTTTCTTTTGGTCAATTGCTATTATCTTTTATATTGTATGTGTGCATGTGTATGTTACACACAGATTTCAATCCTATCTTTAAATGTAAAGAATTGAGCCTGTAGATGGGATTTCAACGAAATACATACATGAACAAACTTACTATCTTACTTACTTTTCTGTGGCCATGACTATAGCAACTTAGGGAAGATAAAGTTTGTTGGGCTTACAGTTTTAGTGGGAGAGTAGATCCTTGACCCCTATTGCCCTATTGCAGAGAACATAGCAGTAGGCAGACAGCCATGGTGCTATGATGATAGCTCAGAGAGTACATGTTGAGTTAACAACCACAGGGCAGGCAGAGAAAACTAAAAATGGAGTGAGCTTTTTTTTGATATATTTTGTATTGGGTATTTTATTTATTTATATTTCAAATGTTATCCCCTTTCTCGATTTCCCCTCTGGAAACTTCCAATCCCCTTGCCCTCCCCCTGCTTCTATGAGGGTGCTCACCCACCCACCCACCCACCCAATCTAGTCTCACCACCTTGGCATTTCCCCATACTGGGGCACGGAGCCTTCCCAGGACTAAGGGCCTCTCCTCCCATTAATGTCAAATAAGGCCATCCTTTGCTACTTATGCAGCTGGAGCCATGGGTCCCTCCATGTGTCCTCTTTGGCTGGTGATTTAATCCCTGGAAGCTCTGGGGTCTGGTTGGTTCATATTGTTGTTCTTCCTATGGGGTTGCAAACCCCTTCAGCTCCTTCAGTCCTTTCTCTAACTCCTTCATTGGGGTCCCTGTGCTCAGTCCAATGGTTGGCTGTGAGCATCTGCCTCTATTTTTCAGGCTCCGGCAGAGCCTCTCAGGAGACAGCTATACCAGGCTCCTGTCAGCCAGGACTTCTTGACATTCCAAATAGTGTCTAGGATTGGTGTCTTGGAGTGGGCTTTTAAAACCTCAAAGCAGACCCTTTGTGATGCATTTCCTACCATAAGGCCTCACCTGCTTCAACAAGGCCATGCCTTCTAATCTTTCTCAAACAGCTTCACCATCTGGGAATCAAGTATTCAAGTATATGGGGTTATTCTGATGTAAATCATTGTATTTGCATTGATGAAAAATTATATATCTCATCAGTTTTATGTCTACCTACCATCTCACCAGCTTCTCCCTAAACTCTTAACATGCCATGATTTATCTATCACTCAAGGGAACATGAGGAGGTAGTGGTTCTTCTACTTTTGTGAATTAACATATTAAATTATATATATATATATATATATATATATAATATATATAATTTGATGATATTGATCTGTCATGATATGGAAATGTAAGGTGTGTATACTTTTCACTATTTTATCTGCTTAACTTATCACCAAGGTGTTTTTTTATAAGACTGTGTTGAAGCAAAGACAGCTATGTCAGAGAACCAGCCTTTGAGGTCTTATATCATTGTAGACCTATCAGAATTTATCCATTACCATGGTGTTAGTCACCTTGGGCTACTAGGTGTCTGTTCATGTAAGGATACTAACCACATGACAAGACCCCTAACTTTGTAAAATTCTGTAATCCTTCCCGAAGCCCTATCTGTCAATATCACCACACTGGGAGTTCAAGTGTCATTCTTGAACTGGAGGAAGAGGGAGCGTATTCAGTCCACTTTAGTCACTGGTCTCAGAGTCGAACATGCTTTCCAACAGTCATTCTTCTTTCTAGGCATACATTTTCAATAGAGTTATCCATTCTTAGACTAACAACCATAAGAATTGGTGGGTATGTTTGCATGAATCTAACCATGAATTACAGAGTTAGGAAGCAAGACCCGAGGCTGAGGGTAAGGGAAATAATTTCAGGTTGAAGAACGGAATACAATAATAGACTAATAGCTAGTCTGGATCTAAGATTTGAAACCCAGAAGAACACAGGTTTCTCCCAGAACGATTCAACAAAGTGGAAACCTTTGTTTGTGAAAGAATAAGGTCTTTGTACTTTTATACAAAAAAAAAAAAAAAAAAAAAATTAACCTATCCACCTAAGTTAAGGGAATACAGTCATGAATATTATCTGAGGCCAAAAATTGTACTTGTCTTCTATCTGTGTAAACCAATTTGGGATAAATAATTTATAATTATATTATTATGTGTTTGGAATATTCAAATTAGTCACTAATACTAAACATTCTTTCATATTCACTTTTACATCTATCTGGGTCATATTTCCCTTCAAAATCAGTAAGAGGATTTGCCTTGCTTTAGGACAGGCTGACAAGTTACAGAACTGATTTCCTGTATTCAGAATCGTTACATCCCCCTGGATCTGTGATACTTGATCCCACCTCTCTGTTTTGTGTGGTTTTGAGGTTAAGAAGTAGTTTTCATGACATAGTGTTCAGGATGAAAAAAAGTCTTATTAAATCTTGCTGTTCTCACTCAATGGTAGGTGAGGGTTAGACCTTTGAAGTTTTGCTTCTGAATAGTTCTTTCACCAGTGACTTAGCAGGCTCTAAAAGAGGCTTGGAAGGGGCTCCATTTCTACCCACTTCCACTTTTTGGTAGATAACTCCCTTCTTTCCTTTATCCCATCCCTCTTTCTCTGCAGACTCCAACATGCTGTAGACGTCTACAACTGTGGCTAATACTGAACCATGGGTATCAGAGAAGCGATTGTTTTATTGAGTGACTATGAGACAGATAGGAGATACATATAGTGGGGCCACTCTTTCATTTGTGTGTGAAATTTTATTTATTTTTGTTCTATGTGTATGGGTACTTTGCCTGAAGGTGTCTGTGCACCAAATACATGCCACAGCCATGTACAAAGAAGCGAATTATATCTCCTGGGACTGTTAGAGATGGTTGTGAGCTTCCATGTAGGTGCTGGGGATTGGATTAGGGCTCTTCGGAAGAGCAGCCGGTGCTCTTAACCACTGAGTCGTTTTTTTCCAGCCCCAACACGACTGCTTTTAGCAAAGGGATGACTCATATCTAGGGAGGAATAGCTTAGATGGCAGAAGTTATCACAACTGTCAAAACAGAAAGTGTAGTTTCAAACTGTTTATTTCTAGAATTTTCCTTTACATTAAAAACTTTTTTATATGTTTAGATATTTTGCCCACATGTTTGTCTGCACCACATGCTTCCTGCTGCTTATCAGAAGAGGATGTTGGATCCCCTAAAACTGGCTTTGCATATGGTTATGAATCACTATTCAGGTGCTGGGATTAAACCGGGTCCTCTGCAAGAGCAGTTAGTGCTCTTATCCACTGAACCATCTCTCCACTCCCTAGAATTTCTCTTTCAGACTCTTCAAAATTTGGTTAATTAAAAGCAACCAAAACCAGAGTTAGATAAACCATAGATAAGAAGAGGTTACTGTTGTGTTTTATAAACTGGCTGCGGTGGTGTGATGGAAGGGAGCTCCCGGTGCCAAAGAGTTTCCTCTGAGAAATCAGCTGAATGACGGGTTTAGTATTAAAGATAGTTTATTGGGATCTGGAAAAGGGAGTAGAGACAGAGTAAGAAGGACAGAGAAGGACAGAAAGAGAGGAGAGAGAAAGAGAAGAGGCCGACTGGGGACACATGGGGCAGGGAGAGAGAGAGAGGGGAGGAGGGAGGGAGAGAGGGAGGGAGGAGCCTAGAGAAAATTCTAATAGTTACTCTACTTTTGCTTTGACACTGGAGCAATACCCATCAGCCCCACCGTGTTAAATAGATGAATAGAAAACCAGGTTGTCGTGCACGGCTGAAACTGATCTGTGCACATACTCCCTCTGGTCATGTCCATGTTGAATTGCTATCCTAGGTGCAGACTTGTCTGGGCGCCTTCCTCAGTTGAGAGGGTTTCATTCGAAAGGCAAGTTGTGGGCATGCTTTGTCTCCTGACCCAAGCTGGCGATTTGGCTCTATCAATAATACAGTGGATGCTGTATTTTCAACTCTTACATTTCTTAACAGGTTCAGAATGAAGAAGTCTCTTCTATACTTTGTATTCATATTGATTTTAGTATTCTGATAAGGTGGTAAACTCAGGGACTATCAATTAAAAAAAAAAAGCTTTTGTGACTTATTTTTCATTGGAAGATAAATACATACTATTGATGACAAGCAGCCTCCTCCGTCCCAGGATGCATCTCTGCATATTATTCACTAACTAGACTTAAGTATGAATATTCCATAGTCCAACCTTTTCTATGCTGTGGGTTTTCATCCTTTCAGTCTGAAGCCTGGCCATGTCAGGAAGAAGTATGATATTGTTTACAACTTATTTATTTTAAATTTGTTTTCTAGTTGTATGTGTGTATTCCAAATGTACGTGTGCTTGCAGAGGCCAGAAGAGGCTTTAGGATCCCCTGAAGCTAGAGTCACAAGGTGCTGTGAGCCATTAGATGTGGGTGCTGGGAATTGAACTCAGGACCTCTGGAAGAGCACCACATGCTCTTAAGTACTGAGCCATCTCCCCAGCCTCGCCTTTTATTCAAAATACTTCAGTTTACCTGGGCTCCATTTTCTCACACCAAAAACTTCTGCTGTTTTGTTGTGTTTACAAAGGAGCCTTGGATGAACCTATTGAATCCCTGTCTAAAGAGAATAGATTTTCTAGAAAATATATCCAAAAAGTGTCTGCCAAGACATACCAGTTCTTTGCCTTCCCCTGAAAAGTTCAGAGCAAACTTGTCCTCTTGTCATTATATCTTGTTTTAACTGGTCTCCAATCAAGACTCTGGCTGCTGAATGAGTGTTGAAGGTGTGTTATATTTTAATTTCATATAATATGAACATCAGCACAAAAGGGAAACAAATATTTTAAGGTCATTTAGACTCAAAATGAAGTCGAAAGAGGTTCTGGGACATGTTTCTTTGGAATAGTGGTGATAACAGGAAAACGCAACTTTTCAATATTTCATGGTTCTACACTTTTTAACATAACATTTTTATTCTATGAGGATTTAAAATATGCGTACTATTTATTTTAATCATGTTCATCCCATCATACTCCACTTAACTCTTCCCTGATCCAACCTTGAACCTCTATCACTATACCCCTTCCCAATTTAATATCTCTCAGTCTCCACCTTTTTGTCTCTCTCTGTCTCTCTCTGTCTCTCTGTTTCTGTCCCTCTCTCACATACACATACACATACACATACACATACACATACACATACACATACACATACACATACACATACATACAACCCACCATCACCACCACTGTCACCATCACTACCACTGAGAAATTCAATTTGTGCTGCCCAGATATTGGTGGAGACATCCACTAGAGCGTGGTCAAACTACCAGGAGCCATACCATAAAGAAAGCTAATGCCCTGCTACCCTTCAGAAGCCACCAATTGTCAGTAGCTCCTGATACTTACAAATGTGTTAGTTCTTAAAGAAAGAGATAGCATGTTGAAAGGAGGGGATCCCTGGCAGACATCCTCTCTGGACTTGCTACGTGCACTGAAGGGATGGACTCTCTGGCAGACACCCTCAGTCAGTGCTTGTGTGTAGGCCAGCTGACAGTGACAACCAAGTGAGCAGAATTGTAGCAGTGGACAGGAAAAGATTTTCTGTTGTCTAGGAGATGTGGAAGTCACATGTTTCTTGCTGTGCCCTGTAAGCCAGACAGGCTCTGGAAATATTTTTAGCAACATTTTGTACAGAGGAGGGAATCCAAAGAGCTTCCATTTATCATCAGGCCTGTTTATGTCAGGGGATGTTGCAAAAGCATGTTTGCTATAAGCAGATTTGGGACTCTGATATTTCTGACTATGCAGCTTGGCCACTGTGTCTCTGTTGTCCCATTTTTAATGGGATGAGCAAGCTTTGCAGACTCTGCTTCATATAGCTTAAACATGGGTCCACCTTAGAACCATCAACACCATGGACTGAATGACATTCGAATTGTTCTGTCCATTACAGGACATTTTACAACCTTCTGTACCTCCAAGTCACTGAGTTGGAGTCCCCAGTTGTCATAGCGAATGATGTCCATAGTCATGACCATATGTCTTCCAGAGAAAAAACCATAGATGCATAGGTAAAGAGCTGTTATGGGAGACCAACCCCTGCACCTGCTCCCTGTGGTTCTGCCAATAGGTTGTTAGACTGCATGCAGCCCCTGCAATATGGCTGCTTCCGACCCCAGGTCACTGTGTGTGTGTGTGTGTGTGTGTGTGTGTGTGTGTGTGTGTGTGTATTGGATATCCTGCTTCAGCAAGGTCTGTCATTGTCTTTTTTAAAGGTTTTATTACTGTCAATAGATAGCATGATCACGGCAACTCTTATTAAGGAAATCATTTCATTGGGGCTGTCTTACAGTTCAGAGGTTTAGTCCATTACCATCATGTAGGCAGACATGGTTCTAGAGAAGGAGCTGAGAGTTCTCCATCCAGATCGTCAGGAAACAGGCAGTGAACAGGCTTTAGTGTCTCAGACCTCAAAGCCCACCCTCTAGTGACACATTTCCTCCAAGAAAGCCACACCTACTGCAACAAGGCCACACCTCCTAATAGTACCACTCTCTGTGGACCAAGAATTCAAGCACATGAGTCTATGAGTGTGATTCCTATCCAAGCCACTGCAATCATCTTCCAGAAGGACAGGAAATTTGAGAATTTTCTACCAATGCCATTTAGTGACTGTATCCAGAGAGTTAGAATATTCTTTGCTTTCTTATTTTTCCTTATTTTGTTCCCAATGCCTTGGTGCTACAGTGCTACTGTTAATGAACTTGTCTGTTCTATGACCCACAGCCAAAGGGATTGGCTCTTGGAGCTCCTTTCAGCAGCACTAATAAACGGTAATTTTAAAAGTGCTGATCGCTAACTGCTCACATGGTAGCCCAGCGTCTTCTGCCAGACTGAACTGCCATCATCTCCATGTGGAAGGGAGAAGCGAAATCTTAAACAGCTAATTAAGGCTCTGATTGGCTGATTATAATAATCTGACATGTTCTTCTGAGCCTGCAGTGTTTTCTGTGATTTGTATTTTCTTCCCCCAAATAAAAACAAAACCAGCAATTATTTCTTGCCTCAAATAATCATTGGACATTTTCTCTGAAATGAGTCCAACATCTGAGCAAAGGGCAATCCTTTTCTTCTGGCTTAGAATTAACTTGATATGAAATTAGCACTTGAGCCTTTAACGAGTTTGTGCTTTTCTGGAATAACTTGACTTGTTGAATCCTTCCCTGACTCCAGTGCATTTTGTTTCAGCATAACCATGCACAACCAGCTGTGCATTCTCTGCAAGGTCATAGTGCTTTGGCAGTCCAGGGAGAGTGAAACCACCACAGCCTTGATCAGAATTGTGTGGTTCTATAGACAGGCTTGTGGTACTGAAACAGAGCCGGGATGAGAAGGCATAATGCCATCCATGTCATACATGTGTTGCGATGATAGATGCACTTACAGATACCTGGGAAGATTGTTCCAGCTTATCTCCAGCTCCTGGGAAGGTGTCGCAGAGGCGGCTGCTCGGATTGTGTGTATGATGATTGGAATCATGTATTGATTGGGACCATGCAGAGTAGCACACAGCTATGGATTGTACTAAGACTTCTAAGTGCATTGGAGTGGCACATGACTTCCCTATCTGCCCGTGCATTTTGCATGGGCACCAGTATGGTTTGTGATTAATTCAACACCCGGAATAGTACCTTTGGGACAGAAGTTCCCTGTCTGTCTATGGGAAACACAATAGAATATATACAATAAGCATTTATTTAGAATTTAGCATGGACCAGGAACCATACTGAACAGTTTAGATATAGAATCTCTTCAAACTCTCCTAGTAGCTTCCTGAACTGAATTTATTTTTTTTTAAAAAAAAGAATTTTAGCATTGTAGGCATTATCTAAATCCTTCTGATTTTTAAATAGAGCGTTGACGTGACTCGGTGACATTTATGTAACTGTTGAGGTTTCAGCATTCTGCACCGGGAAGTTTTTGTTAATTTTTGATGGTTGGCTTGCTTCGTCTTCCCTGCAAGCATTAGTTCTCAGCAGTCACCTGTCATCTCTGTAAGAGATTACCATGTGCCATAAAGCACCACATACATACGCTCCTAAAGTGCTGCTTACCAGAAGTCTACCGTGTGTCTCACTTAAATTCAGGTATCATCCAGGCTGTGATACTTGCGGAAACTTCCTGAGAGAATCCATGTCCTGCTTCTTCTAGCTTCTGGGTGGCGGTATTCCTTGACTGACTTACCTCTCTCTTTCGAAGCCAGAGACCATACCTTGAGTCCTCCCCGTCACTGACTTCCACACCTCTGAAAGTGTCATGTCACTTCCCCTTCTCACTTTCTTTCCATTCCTTCTTGAGTCGATACATTCTTTCTCAAACCAGGTAGTGTTTCCGAGTTGTTTGGAAATCTCTTCCCCTCAATATAATAAAAGATCTACTTTTATTACAGGATGGTGACAGAGAACTTCTAAACGGTTTGATGATCATTCTGAAAGTAATGTCTGTGAGTAGACTGTCTTCTTTCTCACCCATTTTACAGATTTAAAATAATACATCACCCAAAGTTGGACAGGGTGCTTGTGGTAATTTCTCAATGGCGGATGCTGATGCTCTGTGTGACACTTTTTAGGCAATTGGCTGAGGCTGGTTTTTTTCTTTTTTTTTTTTTTTCAGATGGGCATGAGGGATGCCACTGCTAATGGTCTCTAGGCTGTAAAGTCCAGAGAAGTCTCTAGTGTCTTGCCTTGCTTCGGAGAGGCTCCCTAGTGATTATCTAATCCACAGAAGTGTGAGACTCTTAACACAGATTGTGTGTAGACAAGTGCTTCAGTCCAGTAATGTTAACTGTGAAGCCACTGTGAATACTGCCAGACTGTCCCGGAGGACTTGAGACTAAGAAAGAAGCTTTTCTTTCGAGAGGTGACACCTTGGGATAAAATAGTAACTTTGCTCACTACAAGTGTACTCAAGTTTTATGAATCACAGTCAAGGGATTTCTAAATTTATCATTCAGTGCTTTCTTTGCGTGATGTTACTTCCATATTTCTTTTGTAGTACAGTGATGATTTGCACTAAATAATAAAGTATGGATTTCTAGGAATCGTAGCATCGTTCGTTGAAGTTTCTATGCAAATGACTATTCGCTTCTGTCTTTCTCTGACCCGGCTCTTGGAACTTTCTTTTTTCCTTTGAGAAAAATGTCATCAGTTATTGATGAACACAAAGAGATCAAGCAGCAGTTACGACTTGGAGAAGCTGCTCTGAGCTCCAAGAAAATAACTGCATCATTCTCTAGTTCACATTCATGATCAGGGTTTGATGGAGATGTGAGGGACCAGAAGAGCAGCCCAAAGCGGTTGAAAGGACTCCAGGTTCTGTCCCTGGTGGACCCGGATGAAACCTTAAAGAAGTGCCTATTAGCCTAGGTGCACTTCTTCTGACTTCAAATACTCACGCAGATTTCAGACAGAATTGCTAGAGAATTCTAGAATTTAGTGTTGTGAATTCATCCCTTTGTCTCAAACCACCCAGTTTTTTTTTTAACATCTCTAATTGTGTATTATATTACATTCTTCTATTATATGTTCTTCATATGCATGATTACAATATTCTGGAATTCAGTCTGGACCGAAATGTACTTTTATGGGAGAAGCAAAGCCCAAGGGACAGCTTGAATTCTATACTGTGTGCTTAGAGCACACTGATGTGTGCTGACTGTGTGCTTAGAGCACACTAATGTGTGCTGACTGTGTGCTTAGAGCACACTAATGTGTGCTGACTATGTGCTAAGAGCACACTGATGTGTGCTGACTGTGTGCTTAGAACACAATGATGTTTGCTTAGGAATTGTTAACTTCAATTTCCTGGGCTTGGACTTATTGTTATTTTTTATAAACGTTGGGATTAAAAGGAAAGAACCCCCTTGCATTCTTGTTCTGCCCGTATAGCTTATATGTAAGCACCTATTATCTGAATAATTGAATTTACCATGGGAAGTTATTAATAATTTTATTGTCCTAGAAGCATCTGCCCATGTAATGCCTCTTCCAATCAAAATAATTGGTTCCTTAGCTAGGGAATCCATTGTGCTTGGGGTCCTGGTGTGATATTTCTGGCCCTGTAATTTGATTTACTCCTGTTGAGCAAAATCCTTTGAGACCTACATCCCTCAAGCTCTAAAGAGAATATTTTCAGAATACAATGTTCATGCTAAGAAACAGCAATTGTTTGGCAATCAGCAGTTTTATTATTGAGTATCTATTTGCATAACAATGTGCTGGGTACCATGGAGAATGCACTGAATATCGATGTATGATATTCAAGAGAATATATTGAAGAGAAAGTTTTCATCTTTATTAGGAAAAAAACACTTGAACATATAAAATCCAAGGGAAATATGATAGAGGAGATGACTTCTGGCTACGTTGCTGAAGTAGAATGGGGTGTACTGTACCAAGCTTCGGAATCTAATTCTGAGCTCTGTTCCTCCACTCTTGAAGTCTGAATGGACTTAATATACTGTTTTAGCCTTAAGTTTTCTACTGAATTGGACGTGGAGGGCTTTTTATTTTAACTTGTGTTTCCAAATAATATTCACTCTATTTCATTCATGTTCAATTTAACGTGGCTCTTGTTTGTATCACCTTAAATGTATTCAAAATAGATTTACAATAACTATAAAGCCGTTTGAGAATTGTCAAGAGGCTGAGAATAGAAGGGTTTCCTCGTGTGTGGAAGGAAATAGATTGGAGTTAAGCCTAGAAGCAATGGCCTAATAACTGTGATAAACAGAAGCCCCCTCTGACAGAGGGTTGGAGTGTGGAAAAGGAAGGAACGGTCACTAACGGAGGATGATTATTGTGTTTCCAGTTACTTTTCAAAACGCACACCATTTTCACAACCGTAGCTGATGGACTAAATGACTGTTTTAGTGTTAATGACAAGGGATGTGTCAAAGTTTTAAGATTCTTAAACATTTATGTATACTGTGAGCTCTTTCCACACATGAAATATGAGGGTTTTTTTCTTTCGTTTAGCTTTTTCAAAACTATGGGTCTTTTGAAGCAGACTGGGGTCATGTAGTTAGTGGACACTTAAATATTTCCAAGGAGCTCTCTGTCTGGGAGATATTTCAGCAAATGTAAATTATGGCTGAAAGTACCTTTATAGATTAAAAAAAATACTAGTTTTATAGCACATAAAAAAGATCTGAAGAATTTTTCACAACTAATGACCCACATTAACAGACACACCTACAAAAATACAGTTAAATCTACCCTTAAAAGAAGCCTTGACTTTTCTTTTTGACTAAACCTAGTTTTACTTGATTTGAGTGTAGGACATTTCAGGAGATGGTGTGTCATTAGCATTTACAAAGCAACTTGTAAGAGTTGTGTACGGGAAGGGAAGGTCCCTCTTCTGTCATTATATGCAGAATGATCAGAGATGCTCACTGAAAAGATGTCATTTAATACAACATTTCAGGAAGGTGGGACGGTGGACAGTAGAAGGGTAGATAATGATGGAACAGGCGAGGAACAAGAACCTTAGCTTCCTGAAGAGTGAGACTGTGGCCCTGAAGTGCAGAATGTCAAGATCAACCGGCTGGAGTGTGTGGGCGGGGCACATAGTAGGAGATGCCGCGTGATATTGAGTTAAGCTGGGAGGTCAAACCAAGCAGCCTTTGTGATATGCTATGAAGGTTTTATAGTTTTCATTCTGTGGGGTTTGGATGAGTGGCACAATCCAGCTCACATTTTAGAAGGATTCTTTTATATTATTTTTTCTTCCCTAATTGTTTGGGGACCAAACTGGAGCAGCTAGCTCAGTTCAGAGACCCTTGAAGGAATCTTGACAAGAGATGAACTCTTCTGTTTTATAACATTGACTGTATTCAGAGTGTGGGTTTCCAACAGGTTAGGTATGGCGGAAGAAATTCAGCGAGAGGTGACTTTAAGACGTGGCATGGCAGAGCCACCTGAGCCATCCTTGAGAGTGCACTGAGTTAAGCTTTTGGGGAGAAAAGTTCAGTAGACCAGCTTCATATTGAGATATAACAGTTGTGTTAGGCTCTGCCTGGCCGTAGAGGTTTACCAGAAGTTTAACTAGAAGGGCCCCTGAGGTGAGAGTCTGCACAGATCTGAAACACAGAGAAGCCTCACTGGGTCTCCAAAACATGAAAGTGGATAAACAGTGCAGTACATTAAGAAGAGAAGAATTAAATATTCAGTTAATAGTCCACAGAAATGAAAGTAGCCTGCATATAATCAGGATGTGTTAGGGGCTGTTTTCTACTTAAAGCCATTTCCTGAAAATTTAAAGTTACAGGACAGTGGAAATAAGAATATTCTTCTTGCCTTTTAGAATTCTGTTACCTTAATGTTATAAATCTGTAACTTGATTGTGATTGGCAGTAGAGGTTTCTGAAAACATTATCTTCAATTATCCTTTAGAATACAAACAGATTACCTTGCATTGTGATGATAGACCATCCCCTAGTGATGTGTATGACCGTAGTAGTGATGTGTTGATGGCCATTTAGGGAGATGTACTGAGGTGACTTATGCTTTTTATGTTGGTAGGGTGGAACATTTTATACAAAGCCTTGAAGTAATGGAGATTTGTCAGCTGTCTTGAAGAACTAACGTATTTAAACACCACATTGAGGTCACCAAGGCCGTTGTTTTAATAAGAGTAAATTGCAGATCTAATTGCTTTCTAAATTGGTCGGTTTAGAGTCTTTACACATGCCTTGCAAGGTAGATTTTCATACTTGTTTAAAAGCAACCAATCTACCTCTGTTTCCCATAGGATACGGTTTAAAAATTACAGCCAGTGCAGGAGTTTTGCTTTTTTCCTAGCTTGTAATTGGAATGTTTCTCACCTCTTTTAGATAATTTTAACTGTGATCATACAATATTCAATTAAAATATGTTGCTGAAATGATAAAATTAGAAATGAACTTAGAAATATGTAGCTCTTTAGTTTGTTGCAAATGTGAGTTAAAAAAATAAAGTATGCTTGTCTTTTGCAATATTCCAAAACATGATATTAATACATGACCATTGTAATGGAGCTTTTATTTACTAAGATCTGAGTTGCCCAGTCAATCTAATTTTGCAGGTGGTTGGAATAGTTGGATATAAGCACAAACAAGCAAACAAAACAAACTATTTGTATGAAATAATGGTTGCTCTCCTGACCAGAATATCTAACCACTTATCAATACAAGAATTAAAATAAGGCTTAGTTGCTGCTATGCCCAATGTATCTCTCTTATAAAACATCTCTGTTGTAAAAATTTTGTAGTATATTATTATAATCAACACCTTTGCTTTTCTAAGGATTCAGACATATTATAATACCATGAGTACTTAATACGTTCACACGCTGCTGCTTAAGTTCCTGTGAGTAAGCACAGGGTACCATGAACACTACTGGTGAAAAGAAGCTCTAGAGGTGGAAATCGCCTGTAAGAACTAGTAATTCTTTTTCCATTTTTATAACCCCCCCCCCCCATTTTAAGGTTTTCATGAAAAATTGAAGCAGCCTTGGGGAAATACTGATAGAATCATCCCCTCAAGCGTTTGGATTGGATTAGACTCAACTACTAGACCTACAACCAGGAGTACATTGTCTAGGCTCTGAATGAATTTGCAAGTTTACAGTCCAATGAAATTGTCTGGGTTTTCACATTACTATCTTAGTAATCCAGTTGAGTCTTGATTGTTTAAGAGAGAAACCATCTGACTGAGTCATGAATGACATGTCAAGTTAGACATTGTTTTCTTATTGTGACGATTCTTAAAATAAATGACAAATAAAAGATTAGTGGAAAGGGGGTCAGTCCATTCCTGGTAGAAAGGACCTAATGACAATATTGACGGTAGCTCATGCTTTTGGAGTTTAAAAAGGTAGACCAAGCTTCTGCTCATGGGATGCTCAATATTAGCTGCAGCAAGAGTTTAAGCCCGTTAATGAATGAATTTGGGATACTGAGAACAATTAGGCATGAAGAAAGTAGTATTGGAGGAAGAAGAGTGAATATCAAGATAAAAAACTACTGTCTTATACAGCGCATTCAAAGAAGCTAGTGGGGTGAGTGGAGGGACAAAGGAAGAGAAGAGAGTTCTGGGAAAACAAACAACAGTGTCTGAGACAGTTTTCTGAATGGAAAGCTGGGCCATGGGCAGGGGATGAAGAATGATGGAGGCCTGATTCTGTGTAGAGATCCAGGGGTTGCCGGTATGTAAAATACATTGTCTTATGCTATGAATGAGGAGCTAGTTCTTAGAATATTCTCATGACCCTAGGATCTGTTGAGTGATGGAGAGACAGTTTACTGTTGCCCTCGTTTTGTTCAGTGTACTTCATGGTGGTTTTTTACACACACAATCTGTTCTAGGGAGATTGCTCTGTGGAACGTAGCTCCTGTAGAGGGAGTGTCGTAGGATAATTCAGAAGTGGACTGTTTCAGTCATTCATGGAAA
Organism: Mastomys natalensis; assembly: GCA_021653895.1. Lineage (NCBI taxonomy): Eukaryota > Metazoa > Chordata > Mammalia > Rodentia > Muridae > Mastomys > Mastomys natalensis. The sequence continues at coordinate 229,449 of JAJTUV010001504.1, read as the reverse complement.
GGAGACATTAGCACTGAAGGGAGCTGAAGATGCTATACATGAGGGAGCTGAGGGGTGAGTAAGCTGACGAGCCTGAGGCAGGCACTAGCCATGTATTTGTAATGAAGGCCTAGGGTCCTCAGGGTTCCAACAGTCAGCTTCAGACTTGATCAGAGTAGAACTTGCATCATTGCATTTCTTAAATGGACGACACAATGAAGACATTTAATCAGAGGACAACATATAGAAGCTGACTGAAATATTCAATACATTAAAAGGTTTATGCTCTTGTCATTTTGTTCTGTAATTCACTTAAGTCGATAAAAGAAAGGTTAGATGGGCCTAGAATATTTATAGTTTTGGAGATAAGGTTGTGGGTCTGAGATAAGACTGTAGACCAATAGAATGTGGATACTATTAGCAGATAAGGCTAGAAAAATATGGGGCAATATTGCTGTATGTTTGCTTACATTGAAACCTCACATTGTAGGTGGAAATTTTGGTTCACTTACTTCGCAAACACTTCAAGTTTTATGATCCACCCTTCTATTTAATTAAAAAAAAAAAAACCCTCTCAGTTGAAAATGTATCTTTTAAATTATGGGACTCTCTCTGTGTGCATGTATATTGACATCACTTAGAAGGAGCCATCTATTTTTATTGTTAATTAGAGTCCTATGTTTGGGGAGATGTTTGAGAAGATGTGTAGAGATACCATGGTAACGGGAAAAACCAAATTAAACCTAGAGCAAAGTGGGTGGAAAACAAGGATGAGCCATCCCCAAATAAGGTATGTAGCTGGGTAGAAGCAAGCTCTCTGGGGTGGAGTTATGCTTCGGCCACTCGCAGGTCTGACTGCCACACCAGTGCCACTAGGAGTTGCCAGCCTTGCTCCTGACCCCGAGAACTATTCCTAAGGAAATATGGATGTGTGCTTTCCTCTCTAAAAAGTTGTCATTGTTCCTTTAGGATTTGCTGATCTTGAGGGACCATCTCAGGTTTTCGTGGATTATTGTTGGAAAGATTGTGCTGAAGTAATGATGTATTTTGTTTTGGTTTTCATGTACCCCTTACGCACATGCGTGTGCACTATTTCAGACCCCACCACAGAGTAGATGGGCGTAACTTCCCTCACAGTGAGGCTGTCTTTCTTTCATAGCACACGTGTGTCCCTGATCAGCTAGGCATAGGTCAGTTTATTAAACATGACACTAAGTAGGTTAACCCACACTTAATGCATATCAACTCTGCTGCTTGCTGGCCACCAAGTTCATGGGCATGTGAACGAGTCAGGAGCTTTACATTATCCTGGGTCTCATTAGAAAACAAATGTGAAGTCATTGGCAAGGGGCATTCACATCCTATTATCTTCCTGCTCAGGACCCTCCATAGCCCTCCTGCGGACCAAGAAGAGAATCTTCTTGCAAAGCTATGTCCCAAATCCTACTAAGGTTTCCTGCTTCACACAAAACAGGTCAATGGCTGCTTCAGTACTATTCTGTGTGCCATTGATTCCCCCCGTGAAAATGTCTTGAGACATGGCTGACTGGCTCTTATCATCCTGAGCGCCATTGAAAACTCTTCCCATGGGGACATTACTGCATTGGTCACATGAGAGTACATAATGTCGATGTAGAAATTATTTACTGTGTAGATGGGACATTGAGAATACAACCTAAAGTGATATAAAACTGGCTTTTAAAGCCAGGTGTGATGGTGTATGCTTTTAGGTCCAGCACATAAGAGGTAGAAGCAGTATATTTCTTGGCATTGAGGCTAATCTAGATCAGATTTACATGATCTCAAAAACAAAACAAAACAAAAAAACATCCAAAAAGCTAAAAAAGAAAAGATCTTTAAGTACATGAAGCCAACATTTTAATTTTAAAAATCACATTTTTAAAATCTACTAATTGAATGTTGGTATACATTTCCAGACAGGTTTCAACACTACAGGTGGGCTTTGTGAGAATTTGGTAAATGAGAATAAACAGTCTTCGCTAATATGAAGTAGATTTGTATAATTTTAGTTCCTTATTGCCTTGGCATTCCAAACTGATGGAATTTAGTTTTTATTCCTATGCTAGTAATTAATCAATTGAAACGTAAATCTATCCATGTTAAGTATACACTTAGAAGATATATATATCAGATTTAACCATATTATTGGTAGATTGTGTTTCATGCCATGTGTTGAAGAGAAAGGTTTTGTGTGTGTGTGTATGTGTGTGTGTTTGTGTGTATGTGTGTGGGTTGGTGCACCCCTCCATTTCTCCTCCTCCTCTTGCTCCTCTTCTTTCTGCTCCTCTTCCTCTTTATTTCCTCTTTAATTTTAAACTCTATAATCACGCAGATTGGTGCAGAAATGCGTCCCGCAGATGGGCACTATTTCATATTCTTATTTGCTATGTTTACTTCCTTTTCTTCCCTCTTAGAACTTTTCTGGATACTTTCCAGTTCTTTCCTTCTCTGGGCTCTTCACTGAGTTTGCTGATACATTTCCACCCTGGGCTGAGGTTTTTAGGTTTAGAGAAACACAGGCCTTCTTTAAGCCTTTGGCATCTTTGTACCAAGAGTAATAAAGGCCACACAACTCATGATGCCCCTTGAGCACTGGAAGTTTCTTTATATCCCATATAAGGACTCTTGGTACCTTCTCTCTGTCCCCAGACCAGGAGCTGCTACTGGATCTTTGGTTACATCTTGGGTTACCGAGAGCTTCACCACTTTCTTAGCTGTTACAGCAGAACTTACATTTCGTCTTTTGTATTTTCCCCATTCTTTCTGTATTTGAATTACCTCCTACTATTACAAATTCTCAGGGGGTAATTCACTTTTGTTTGTTGATTTAGTGATTTATACATTTTTGCTTACTTATTATCTCTCTCTGGTTGTAGTGTGAATTCTTACAAGTTGTTGTAGATATTTATCTTTGAGTTGATTATTCTGTATACTATCTAAACAGTGTGACCTTTTAAATGAGTATTATGTTCACTCTCTTTTCCATGCTTTATAAGTTCACGATAGGATAAATCAATAGATAATCAGGCTAAATTCTCTCCCAGTGGTGTCACGTTCTCAGAGTGGAAGCCTTAGAGTGCTTTTGACTATGTCTTCTTCATCTGCTAAGATTTTTTTTAAAAGCTGAAATTGTTAAATCTCTGACCCGGAGCCTCTGACTAATTTGGTCTGGAATGGTGCTTATGGAAGTGTATGTCTCAGGGCTGGTGAGATAGATTAGTAGATAAGGGAACTTGTAAAAGCTTGGCTACTTGTGTACAAACCCAGGACCACACTTGTTGGAAGGAGAGACCCAACTTCCAAACGTAATCCTTTGTCTTCCACATATTTGTTATGACTTGTTTGTATACACATATACAATTTCATATGAAATACGTAATTAAATAAAAGCAGGCATGTGTAAGAAGATGCTAGGTGACACAGACAAGGACCTGCTACCTTTATCCCCTGAAAACCTACGTTTATGACTGCCAGGGTTACTAGGCACTGGTTTCCAAAGTTTCCGAGTAAGTGAGCAGGCACTCATGCTATGACATACCTGCAATCCCAGAATAAAGAAGCGGCATGGCATGAGGCTTTGTAGTTCAAGATCAGCCTTGACTACATAGAAAGATCCTATTTAGAAAAAACATGAGACATGAGTCATGTATGTACTTCATACACCTCCTCAGCTTCTTTGAATATGTTAAACCTGTCTTTGTTTTCCCATGCTTAGTTGTCCAAAACAATTGTTGTTTAAAAGGTAACTTGATTCATATGTGGCTGTTCCCTAATCCTCACAATGATCCTGTTCACAATGATCCTATGGGTTCTTCCTGTTTTCAGAGACAGAGGGTCAGCTCAGTGGTTCACTGTAATCTGCAAATGAAAGGCTGATAAACCAAGATGCTAGTCTGGGTCTGGGGACTTTGTACTTCATGATGGATTCTCTTGTTCCTCTGTTGCTGAAACAAGCTGCTGTTGTCCCCGTTTCAACCTGTGAAATGATGTCTTTCCCCTGATTCTTTTGGCATCTCTATTAATCCCTGGTTGAAGGCTGCCCTCTGGGCATTACAAGCTTTTCTGCTTGAATGGGAAAGCCCAAGTAACCATCACTCTTTAAGGGACTGTGACTTAATAAGATTTATTTGGGGCTTTGAATGCAGCTGCACATTGTAATTATGGTATATTTTTAACACTTGCTTTATGAAAAGTGACAGCCCATCACAACAGGCCAAGTTCAGAAGAAAATAGTGGTTGGTCAACACAGTCATCATATACCCTTCCCCAGTGTCGCTTAATCTTGAAAACAAAACATCAAAAAACATGAAAGGTGATCCTGACTTTATAGATAAAGAACTTTGTGAAAGAGAAACTAAAGAAATTCTTCAAGGCTAAACCTTAAAACCTGGATCCAAGACTAGTGCAGACTTTCCATTCGAGCTAACTGATGGTTTTCTGGGGTTGCTGATATTGGCCATGTAATATTTAATTTTATATAGTTTAGGGGAGATTTTTCAATTAGTGCAGTTGGTAGTTTTGATTCTTCTTTGGATCTATAAATCTTGGCTGAGTTTCTGGTTTAAGTTAGAGGGTCTTGGAGCCTCTTGGAATACATCAGTGAACAAAGCATCGTGGTACTTGTTTTCCTAGAGTTGGGAGTGTGATGCTGGGAGAGCCCAGGGCTACAAGTAGGACTGCTCATCCTCCTTTAGGACTAGCGTCTTGGATGTGGTGGAAATAAGGAAAATAATATAAGGCACATTAGGGAATAAATCACCAGCTCAATGTTAGAGGTCCTTGTAGTCCAGGGAAGGTTTTGGACTAATAATACATAACCTGACATAGCCTTCAGTCAGTCTACATCTATGGTAAGGAAGAATGTTGGGCACAGGGAGGCCTGTTAACAAACTGTTCAAATCAGTTCAGGTGATGGCTCATGCTAGGAGGGGACAGGAAGGGAAAGAGATGACCACATATTAGTTCTATTCAATGACAGACATAGCTAAATCACTTAGCCCATTGAGTATAGAATGAGAGCGAAAAGACTAAGATCAGGATGGTCAGAGGTAGTATAGGCACCAACCATGGGGAAAACCATGTGGACTGAACAGGTCTGACAGATGATGAGTCAACTTAGGATACTGGTGTTGAATTCAAAAGGCCTATGGGTAACAAGACATCAGTGTAGACTATGTGTGTATAGAAGTATTCAACTACATGTGCATTCTATTTTGACAGTCCAGATTGCATGTCAACCTTGTGGAAGTATACATAGGGAGAAACTTTTAGGGTTGCTGAGCCTGGGTGGTACACACTAGTGAAGGCAGCATCAGAAAGAATGCCTGAGAATCAGCCAGATACTCTTCAAGCAGTGCTTCTTGGAGATTGTGTCACTCTTGTGACAAAAGGAGTTAGGTCGAGTGATAGAAACAGACATGTTTCCATAGAATGGGAGACTGCTTTGGGGGTGTGTGGTTTGCAGAACAGGTGTGTTCTTTGCAGATTGTAGCCACTTCCCAGTTTTGAGAGGCTTTAAGTTCTCCAACTGTAAATTTGTTTCCTTTATTTCAAGCTGATTTGACAACAGAGAGGAAAACAGAAACATTGGAAGAGAGACAGAGAAGTAGGTAAGAAAAATACTCGGCGAGAAACCGAAGGAGTGATTCTTTGAGAAGTGGGTAGGGCTCTCATCTCTTAAAGAGCATGGCTTAACATACTCTCAGTGCTCATTCCCAGCTGCCTCTCTTCTTCTGGTAAGTAATTAACAGAGTCTTTATGAACAAAATTTCAAAAATGTACATTGTGGCCATCCTCTACATTTCTCTCTTGACTATGTTTTCAAATATACACTATAAATAGTATGATTTCCCATGACAAATGTTTTTGACATTTTCACTAGGTGTTTTTGTGTGGAGTGGATACTGCTTGGATCACCCGCAAGGGCGTATGTTCTATGGTGGTGGTAATTTCCCAGTGCAAATTGTTACAGACACACTTTCATTTCACTGCATATAGAAGTGCCCTGGGTTTACACAAGCGAATCTTCTCACTGTATCTGATTCACTTTCCCTGTAAATTCTTGTCACGTTTTTGTTTCTGCCACTAGACTTTCTTAGGGTCAAGAAAGCAAAACAGGGTGTCTGCGTTGTTTGTTTTGAGTTTGAAGAATAGACTTTCAAAAGATCTCACTTTTCCTTTATTGTTTGGGGCTTATTTCATTTTGAGATAGTCTCATGGAGCCCAGACTGACCTTCAAGCTCAGCCGCACACAGTCTGGAGCTGAGGATGAGCTTATCCCACATCCCCCTCCCCTGAACACCCCCCCCCCGAGTTTCCTTCCCAAGTGATCCTGTCATAGGTACATACAGCACTCCAGCTCCTTGGGCTTCTTTATGTTTTTAAATAATCAATTTTGGTTATAATGAATTGTATAACAAAGATGCATTTGTGACATTCTTATGGTGTTTTGTAGGTTGTAGCTTGGGCTGTAATAGGCATTGAGAAATTAACAATTGAAAATTAATAGACATGGTGACAGGGATATGAAGTAGTAGGCCAAGTGTTTGACTGGCATGCAAGAAGCCTTGGGTTGGATCCCCAGTGGTATACACACACACAAACACACACACACACACATCTCATCCTAGCACTTAGGAGGTGCAGGCAGAAGGATATGAATTTCAGAGTCAGTCTAGGCTATATAAGAGATTCAAGACCAACCAGAATGACATGAATCCATGCCTCAAATAGCAAACTAACAACAATAAAAACAGGACCAGAGAAAGTGGGCAATACACACATGGTATATATCTAAGAATTTAGAACAGTTAAGAGGAAGTAACCAATTTTAAGTGTATACAAGGAGAACAGAAATAAATGAACAAGAGAACAATACCGCATGAATGACTTCAGGTAGAACAAAATGGATCATAGCTAGCTGACTGGAAATACACTTAGAATCTTTTCCTTGCCCTTCCTAGAAATTTGTGGAATGAATTCAGCTGCCCTTTGTCCTCACCAAATTGCCTCATGCTGATTGGAAAATAAATAGCTTGTTCTAGCCAGGGTTTTGAATATCAAGACAGTTTTTTGGGATTCCTTTTCCCATCAGTACCTTTTAAACATATTGTGTTTACCACAATCACAAATGGAATCCACATTGCCCAAGTGAAGACTTGGCAGCAACAGCAGGCCAAGCAAATTCCAGAAACACAAACATGCCTGCAGCCTGATGGGAGCCACAGGCAGAAGACAGCACAGGACAGCAGGACCTGGGTAGAGTTGGATTTCCAAACAGTCTCTGTAGGAACATGACCTCATAAAGCGTGTCACTCCTGGCTGGAGAATGGGTGAAGTAAGTTATCATCAAGCCCAACAGCAGCTGAGGACACACACCGTGATCGCCTTGTTCCATTTCCTTCAGTCATGAAAAATTCAGACTTCTCATGGAGAGTAGATGTTTCTGTTCTTTTGCTGTCATTGTGCCCAAATACCTGACAAGAAACAACTTAGGAGTGGAAGGATATATTATTGTGTGTCTCTCAAAACGCTCGTTGCTTATTAGTGGGGGAAAGCATGGAGCTAGGAGCAAGATAGCTGGTCATATTTTGCCTACAGTTTGGAGTCAGACAGTGAGCAAGGAGTGGAACTTGGTATTAAAACTTCCATACCAGTACCCATTGATCTGCTTCCCCCAGTGAGGATCCACTCCTTAGATGCCTCCCAAACTGCACACAATCTGGGAACTAAACATTCAAACCCAGGAGTCCATAGAGGATATTTCATATTGAAGCCACAATAGGAGAATTCAGGCAACATCTTTGCAGTGATATTTAAATATCACAAAGAAGAGAATGTTCCTGAGAAAGAGAACAGGTGGACACACATTAATAACTTGCATAATGTGTGACTATATTCTGTACATGTGCATATATATATATATGTATGTGTGTGTGTGTATGTGTGTGTGTATATATGTATGTATGTATTGTGTATGTTCCCAGGAAGAATATTAGGTTTTAAAAGTTGATCAAAATATGGGAACTGACAAGTATAGAATCAATAGGGCAAGAAAACTGACCTCAATTCAGGTCAGAGTTGAAGACAAAAATGTAGGTCTTTGTGAATCTGTCCACAGGTTTCATCTCAAGCTAGGAGTCCTTTTATGGTACATCTCTGTGATGAACACACAATGTCAGAGACATAATATCAACACCTTAGACCTTTCCATGATGTCAGAATTTCTTGAATAACAATAAATTCATGAAGTGCTTTTAAAAAAAAATAAAACCAAGAGTTCCTCAAGTAGTCCAACATTCTTTGATGGCTGCTCATGGCAAATGTGAGGCCTTTTATTCCAATATTACTTACTAACTCTCAGATCACATACTATCATCGTGCAGTAAAGGTATCTGCCTAACATCTGTCTGTCTGTCTGTCTGTCTGTCTGTCTGTCTGTCTACCTATGTTACATAATGATTATAAAGCTTTAATCATGCCCCATCGGAGTTCAAAATGTTTGAAAGAGGCCTAAGGGAAGAAGGTGAGAGAGATGTAAAGCGAGTTTGTGTAGGCATATGATAGTTTTTGCAGCCTAAAGTTCTGCTGGTGATGCCACAGACGCGCTATGTCTTCGAGAGGATGTGGTACGGGCTGTAGCAGTGAAAGACAGAACTAGACTGTGATGATTGAATGGGCAAAGGGGTGAATGTCAGGTCCTCATTGGTAAATAAGGATAAGAGACAGAAGACAGTTTGAGTACGCCACACCATTTGTAGGAACTGACAAGGAAGCTCTGAGACAGTTAGTCCCTTGAAATACACACTGGATGGAAAGAAGATAGGTCAATAAGACCATTGCTGTCAAATGCTAAGTAAGGACCACTTCTTAATAAGGGCAGTATGGAGGTTTTGTGCTTTCTTCTGTCTGGTGTGTCTAATAAATTTTCAGACCTTGTTTATCCTCAGAAGATATTAATATACACATAACCCCTACAATCCCAATGGATTTTGACATATTTATAGGGTGGCAGTCTTTCTAATGTTAGGAGAAAGTTATTTATTTGTATATGCCATGTAGGTGTTACTAGACAGGGATACTATTCTATTACAAATCAAGATGCAATATTATCCTTCTTTCTGCAGATGTAGTGAAAATCTTCTCATCAAGTCGAGTATCTTAGGGGATAGCATAGGTTGAAAAGCCCTTGTTTTAGACAATATAGAGTAACCTTGGACAGGGCAAAGCTTGTCTCTGCACTTGTAAATGACCAGCTGTTGGGTTCATCACCTAGCCAAGCTGACACGTCCAATTATCTATCATAGTAAATAATTGTGGAAGCTCCAGATATGTTTACATTATAAAAGAGATACTATGTCTGGCCTCTAAAAAAGTATATCTCAAATGATGTGTAATGTACTTCATGCTCTTTATTAAATGAAATGCAAATGTGTGGGGGCTGTGCTGAGATTTTGATTTGGCACTTGATGCTGTCATCTACATTACTGCTCAGTGTCATAAATGATTTCTAAATAAATGAAGAAAAATTCCTGTTGTTTTTCTACAAAAAAAAATATTTCTGCATTAATGTCATTTGCCATCATTCTCATTCTCCAATGTAGTCTGCTCTGCCAATATGATTATTATTTATTATAGATGTTTAGTTGTATGAAACTACCGCTCACAAATGACAGAAGGTGTTTATTTGATAAATAATGCAGATGAGCCCCTGCTTCCATATAAACGAGAAGCTGATCCCTGCTTCCGTATAAATGAGAAGATCATTATTAGCTTCTGTATTGCCTATCTATTATCTTGGAATTGTATCTTTGTGAAATTATTTTTTTCTTCATGAGATAGAATATGCTCATCAATTTTAATTGACACAGGTCTAGAACCTGCTCTTCCTTTTGGTAGTGTCCCTCTTTGCCTTGAAGATTTTGTTGGGAGGGAGATACAGAGCTTTCAGTGATGTTCTTATGCTTTGGGACTTGGAGTATAAAGAAATCTGTGTATCAGCTTAGCCTGTCACGTTCTCTGTATCCCTTCCTTCCAGCTCTGTGGCATATTTGAATGCCGGTGCTTTGTATTCTGGATGCTGGGGACACCCTGTGTCTGTTGACTGCATGTGGCTGTTCATTCTGCCAAGACTTCTGATTTACTCATCAATCATTTCCAGGTTGCTAGCTGGTTGTACCTCCGTATTCACAAATTCCTTTTCTTTCCTTTCTGTTTCTCAGTGTTTCCAGACACAGGAAAGTATTTGCTGAAGGCTGGGAAAGGCCTCCTCTGTGCTCTGACATATCCCCCTGAACCTCCACCTTGAGGTCGGGGCACATCGACAGGAGTATATCTGTTGCTTTGCAAACAGAATAAATCTAAACCCTTCACTATATTCAACCAGGTCTGGGTTTCAGACTCTATGCTGACTTCTCTGGGTGCTTTCTGGTTAGTTGAGGCTCCTTTTATTAAGAATTAGAAAAACCAATTTAAATCAGAATAGCTGGGATTATGGAATTTGTTGACTCTCATAAGTAAAAGCTCTAAAGTTGTGTATGATTAGGACACTATAATAAGCATAATTTAAAACCAAATGCCTTATTTCATTTTTCTTGAAAGACATGACTTTGTGGATCATGCAGCGTTTTTTTCTCCATGAAACATGCAATAATTGAATAGAAGAAAGTAATGTGATGAACAGTTTAAAATCCATTCTAACTAAAATAAGTAGGTAGAAGGCATAAAGCACAGAATTGTACCTTCTAGGGAAGTCAGCTTCTGAAGATGAGGTGTAAAAGTGATAAGAGGCCCTAGGGTTAGAACGACCTTGATTTCCATTAATATCAAGCTGTGGTAAAGGTTAAGGCTATAGAGTTCTAAACATTTGCTAGTTTTAACAGAATTATGATTACTGAAATATTTTCTTTATGCCCCTTGACAATGCCATCCAGAAATTAATTTGGAAAGGTACTGTGTATATATCAGCAAGTTACCCTTCTGTCTAGAAAGGGCATCTTCTGCTTCCACATGGTACATTTAAAAAAAAAATCAGCCCTTAAAATACACAGCAACTTTGCCACCTGTACAATATGAGATAAAATTTCATAAATAGTTCTCTGACATGTGGTAAACTCTGCTGTATGTGTGTACTTGTATTTTTGCCATGCCGATGACATATGGCATATTTATTATTTTTCCTCTGGTGTGTGTGTGTGTGTAAAAGAGAGACAGGGAGAGAGAGAGAGAGAGAGAGAGAGAGAGAGAGAGGAGACAGAGAGAGAGAGAGACAGAGAGAGAGAGAGACAGAGAGAGAGAGAGAGAGAGAGAGAGAGAGAGAGAGAGAGAGAGAATAAAAAATTACAAAGGTGCTTCAAATAGAACTGGTAAAGAAATAATTGTTGCTTGTACTTTCCTCTAGTTTTAAGTTCTGATTTTTAGTATATCATGGAGTTAGTATTTCAGTTGCTCATGTATTTTGAATTATTCTTTTCTGCATTGTTATGCACTGAACAGACCACGATGGCTTGTGGACACACTATGATAACTTGTTTGTTTTTCCTAAGGGTATTTCAACTTCTGCTTCTTTTCTTTTCAAAGGGCTTGTGTTAATTTTCCTTGACCAAATTTAATTAATCCATTCTTGCTTCCCCGAGAGCAAACAGATACTATGCATTAAAATATAGATATAAGGGCTAATATCCAAGGTATACAAAGAACTGAAGAAACTAGATTCCAGACCATCAAATAACCCTATTAAAAAATGGGGTAGAGAGTTGAACAAAGAACTCTCAACTGAGGAAACTCGAATGATTGAGAAGCATCTAAAGAAGTGCTCAGCATCCCTAGTCATCAGGGAAATGCAAATGAAAACAACACTGAGATTCCACCTCACACCAGTCAGATTGGCTAAGATCCAAAACACAGGTGACAGCAGATGTTGGCGAGGATGTGGAGAAAGAGGAACACTCCTCCATTGTTGGTGGGATTGCAAGCTGGTACAACCACTATGGAAAGCAGTCTGGCGATACCTCAGAAATTTGAACATGGTGTTACCTGAGGACCCAGCTATACCCCTCCTGGGTATATACCCAGAAGATATTTCAACATGCAACAGGGCCACATGCTCCACTATGTTTATAGCGGCCTTATTTATAATAGCCAGAAGCTGGAAAGAACCCAGATGTCCTTCAACAGAAGAATGGATACAGAAAATGTGGTACATTTACACAATGGAGTACTACTCAGCTATTAAAAAATAATGAGCTCATGAAATTCTTAGACAAATGGATGGAGCTAGAAAATATCATCCTGAGTGAGATGACCCAATCACAAAAGAACACACATGGTATGCACTCACTGATAAGCGGATATTAGCCCCAAAACACACAATACCTAAGATGCAACGCATAAACCTCATGAAACTCAAGAAGAAGGAGGAAGACCAAAGTGAGGGTGCTTTTGTCCTTTTTAGAATGAGTATCAAAAGATTCAACCAGAGCTCCCAGGATCTAAACCTCCAGCCTGAGAACAGACAGGGGCAAGCTGTCCTCTGAGAGGCTCTAACCAGCAGCTGACTCAGACAGATACAGACATCCAGAGCCAAACAGTGGATGGAGCTTGAGGACTCTTATAGAAGAATAGGTGGAAGGATTGTGGGCCCTAAGGAGATAGGAACTGCACAGGAAGATCAACAGAGTAAACGAACCTGAACCCTTGGAGCTCTCAGAGACTGAATCACCAACCGTGGAGCATACCTAGTCTACACAGATCTACCTCCATGGGCTGGACCTAGGCCTCCCTGCACATATGTTGTAAATGTGCAGCTTGGTTTTCATGTAGGTCTCAAACATCTGGAGTGGGGGCTATCCCAAAACATGCAGCCTGTATATGGAGTATGGTCTTCTAAAAAAAAAAAAAACAGTTATTCAGTTATTCATGGAATATTATTTTTTTATATCTCTTGTATTCAGTTTGTAACTACTTCATTGAGAATTTTTGTATGTATACTCATGAGGGATTACTGGACTATAATTTATATATTTTTGTTGGGTTTACACTTGATTTCACTATTTCAATATTATTTGCTTTGTGAAGAAAAAAAATATATAGATATAAAATCTTAACGATATGTAATTTGACATTTTCTCTTAGCTTTGGAAGAATGCTCTCTTCATATAAAATTTAAAAATCCTAGTTCTTTTCTATAAATACCAAGATTTAGACTGTCTAGGCTTCATCGCTGGTTGCTATAACTTCTCTGACAAAGGCTTCATAAATGTACTTCCCCTTCCAGTTCCACAGCTGAGAAGTCTAGGCCAGGTGTCCTTCAGGACCATGAGGGGAGTGTTACCACTCTTATCCAGCTCCATATGGCAGCCTTTGGTGGCATTGGCCTCAGACTCTGCTGCCATCCTCTGGTGCTGTTCCCTTCCATGTGGATACTGGTCATGTTCAATGTCAGCCTAGCTTTGCACTCTGAGGACTCCCTTCTCAGTGGCTGCATCGCAGTGATCCCTATATTTTTGAGTAAGACATTCTGAGGTCTTGATGGTGTAGGGCATCCATGTTGGGATTTTGTGAGCATGGGGGATCTTTATCACTTCATAGCATCTCCCATTGAGTGGATGAGGTTCATGTTATTGAACAGATGTTTGTTCCTTGTCTGTGTGGTCCTGTAATAGATGAACTGTGCAGAGTTCACAGAAAGTAGATTAGATTAAGGCCCTTCCCTCCCTTACAGGAAGTCAACTTCTCAGTGATAAAGAGGTGCTGACATTCTGACTATCCAGGTCTAGAAGCTGCTGAGCAAGTTGACTCTACTTAGACCTGCCTTCCTAACATGAGTCTGAGTTCCTTCTGTGTCCCTAGATGTCCAGCCCCAGAGGGTCAGGTCCCTTGACATGTCACTTTGATGACTCTAATGGTAGTGCCTTTACATGAATATGACAGCTTCCTGTGTACAATAGAGTAAACTCTGACCTTCACTTGATACACAGGAGCACTTACCAAGAAAATTGACTAAGGATGTTAATGGAATTTATTATAGATGAATCTTAAGAGTAAAACATAGTTTCCTGTGGCTGGTGAGTTGGCTCGGTGGTTAAGAGTACTACCTGATCTTCCAGAGAACCGAGGTTCAATTCCCGGCATCCACATGGCAGCTCACAAACATCTGTATCTTCGGTTCCAGGGTATGTAACACCTTGTTCTAACCTCCATAGCACCAGGCATGTTCGTGGTACACAGATGTGTATGCATGTAAAACACTCATACACATAAAATATAATTAAACGTGGCTCCCTGGATAAATGTCGTGATTAATTACAATCTTTTTTTAAAAGTAGTTGAGGATCTATCTATCTATCTATCTATCTATCTATCTATCTATCTATGACTCTTCAGTCCTTTAAAATCTGGCAGTAGAATATGCCTGTCTTCTGTGAATGACGCAGGTCAAGTAAACAAAGCTTTGCATGGATTGACTTGCGTCTATGATCAGACACAAGGGGAGACAGACACTCTGATTGGGCTGCTTTACACAGGACACACTCTCGAAATTTCAGAATGAGTGAATAATTACATGCAGAGATTGACTTCACTGGAAAGGGGATCTGCAAGTGGAAATCCTCATTTGGCATTGTGAGCTGCCTGGAATCTATTGAGGAATGTGGTGTGTGTTCTTGTCCAACATTCCTTCCTTAGAGGTCTACAAAATGCATTCAAGATAAATCACTATAAAAACTGTATTTTAATAAACGTCTTTGGGGAGTTATCATGCAAGCTTCTTAGAAATAGGCCTCAAACCTTCTGTAAGTACATTTTTTCTTAAATATCACCTGGTTTTTATTTGAGTAAATACAGGCTTTCGGCTAACCATTGCACACTTGGTCCTAAATGGACATAAAATTATGGAATACAGAAAGGTAGAGTCTGGAGGAAGCTCAGACACATGTCTGTCTCAGAATCAGCTTGAGAGTGATGAGAATGGGGATTTTGTTTTAATTTCCTTGTACCCAACTTATTATCTAAGAAGAGCCATGTTTCAATCATTCAGGGCTACTGATAATTCATAATTTGGAAATAGATCAGACTACAACTGTGTATCATATTCTTGTTTTTTTTTTTTTGTTTTTTTTTTTTTTAATGTGGAAAGCAAACAAAACACTTGTCCCTAAACGTTGAATTATTATTACTAAAGACTGGGAAACATTTAAAGTGGAGTAGAGATTTGGAAGAAAGATGGTATGGAAACAATACATACTGTGTGGGTTTGTCATGTTAGTACACTAAGTTCCATTAACATTAGAAGCCTTAGTAAGCTTGTAAGTCTTTTAAAATTGCCATTGACCCAGTAAGTTGGGAAATATCAATTATCATTTCTAATGTGGATCTAAATAGAAGATAAAGTGCCTTAGAATTAGTGAGATATGAGCAAAAAAAAATGTATGGTTTTAACAAAAGTGAGGTAGTCCTTTACTTAAATCACAGTGGAAAGCAAGTTAAGGGAGGGATGGTTCATTTTGTTTCACAGCTGTGAGATCAGGCCTGTCATGGTGGGCCGAGTGTGAGGCAGCTGGTTACATTGTATCCACAATCAGGAAGCAGAGAGAGATGAACACTGGTGCTCAACTCACTCCCTTCTGCAAGCCTATTGGATGGTGCTGACCACTCACTCGGAGAGTGAATCTTGCTACCTCAGTGAACCTGATGTAGATGATCCCTCGGAGTCATGCTGGAGATGGTTCTTCCCTGGTGACTCTAGACTCTGTCACATTGGCAATCCCTGTTAATGATCACACATAACAACATAATGACACTTGTGTTATTTCTCATAGAACATCGTTGTCAGTCTGATTGTCACTTCTTGAGGTCAGGGTTGTAGATACAGGGGGATTTTATTCATTTGTTTTTTTTTTTCCCTCTGACACTGAAACAGGGTTCAGGAAGCTGGTTAGTATCAGCAGGGCAAGTAGATGAAGCTATTTGGCAAGATTAAAAGGCACCTGCAAGAGTATGTTCCCTTGGCATTAAGAGCACCTCTTTCCTCTGATGATGTGCGCAGCTGCCTGTCTATCCAGGCAACATTCTCTATGCTACTGACTTCAGCAGAGGGGTCAAGTGTCAAGTGGAGGGTGGATCAGGAACTGCTCACAGGACAGTTAGACTTGGCTCTCATTCCATTTCCACTTGTTTAGAATTTTTAAAAAGATAGGCAATGTAACTTTTCGTGAGCATGTAGATAGTGATAAGTCTCTGCGGGGATTACACTGTTCACCTGGGGTTTGAGGAAAGAGTGGTTCTTTTCTTTGCTTTAGCTCGAACAGCAGGATCCAAGCTTAGACCAGATTTAATTCTGGTCTCTGCTACTCAGCAGTATAAAGAGAATTATCTTATGGGTTTCTGCCTGACTGCAAAGCAGAACTTTCCAGTCAGAATAAAACATGTTCCACAGAAGTAATTTTACCTTTGTAGTAGTTACATTAATAGCAAAAATAAAAATAAGCAAACTTATTTTAGTTGTCTATTAACATTTTATAAGATCCAATATATTTCTTCTTCTTCTTTTTTTTTTTTTAATTTGATATTTCGAGACAGGGTTTCTCTGTATAGCCCTGGCTATCCTGGAACTCACTCTGTAGACCAGGCTGGCCTTGAACTCAGAAATCCACCTGCCTCTGCCTACCAAGTGCTGGGATTAAAGGCGTGCGCCACCACTGCCTGGCTAATATATTTCAATAAAATTATTTGAAGCATACTTTAAATTGATTTCTCTTCCTGGTGACCTACAGTTTGTGGTGTATTTTAGGTATATTCTATCTTATTCAGATTATCCTGATTTTAAGTGCTATAAGCCAAACATGACTAGGGCCACCATATTGGTAACACATTATAAATTAAACATTCCAAATTTGGAGATATTTTTGATTGTTTCAGCTGTTCAGGCCTGTTCCTGAGCTGGTCCAATTGACCGGTGTCATAATTGTGTAGATATAAGACCTTGGTAGATGGTGTGGATCCTTTCTAGATCAGAGCTCCATTCTAGATCAGAGCTTCAAACCTAAATCACAACCCTTGGAAACTGCTTCTCAAATCTGGGTGTGCACACTACGTCTTTGAAATCTGTGAAAACCAATTCTGGAAGTAATAGAACCAGATTGTGTTCTGAGGTCCCTGATAATTCTCATTCAGCTGGGCCAGCGACCACACTGGGTAATAGCAGCCTGAGGTGACATCATTTTGGGGGAACCTCTTGCTGTTTGTTATTTATTATTATATATCTATTGCTAAAACTACTAAGAACACTTTATCCATATACACTGAAACAGAGATGTGGGTTTCCATATGGTTCTGATATATTTGGTTTTCTAAACTCAGCTTTAGAGCTGTGCATTTGTTACTGGTGTGTCTGTCTAGATTAAGTTCACCAAGGGTGAGAGGCTTCTTAATTGATGTGCTCAGAATTGGCTTCTTCCTCCAAATGATCTATTACTTGATGCATTGTACATCATACAGTATTTTATGCTAAAATCCTGTCAGTGTCTTTTGAACTGACAACGAATCGAAGATATTTGTCTAGTTGTGAGAATTTGGGCAGTATTTAATAAATTGATTATATCACTACCTTTACGGAGAACCGCAACACCAGCCCATGTGGAATCCTGAAAACCTGTTTGGTGATATTCTGAAATTCAATGTCTCTCATGCTTAAATATTTACTACTGAGTCTTAATGGACTGAGGAGAAGGGAGCAGCCATTCACTGCTGGGGAAAGGTGATACGTGGAAAGAGATATGGTTAGGACACCGTTGGAGCAGCTGGTCACCGTAAGGTTTTCTTGTGCTGAAAGGTGCCAGGTCAACAGGATCTCAGAGCCTGAATTTATATCCTGTATCCCTTAAGTCCAGACTCTAGTTTTATAGATCAGCAGATACATACATGAAATGGTTACAACAGCAGTTTTCAAACAAACTATGTCACCTTGGCTGAAATAATGACAGCTAGGGAGCCCTGCCTTCATCTTCTCTGACCTTGCAGCTGCCTCATTTTATTTTGCCTTTTAGCCTGGTGTGTCTCCTTCCACTTGTGATATTTCTCAATGTGTGGTCCATAATCTACATAATATTATCCTTTGAATGTTTCACCCTGGTGCCTGACAGTGTGTACATATGATTGAATACTATCTTTACTGATCTAATCAACTTATGGCCTAAATCTAGGAATCCATATTAAAAATATAGATAAAACATTTACCTATAATGACTAATGGTGTTATGATTTTTTTTATCTGAGATTAATTAGCTGCCAATCACAAAGATTCTTGCATTCCCAGGTTCAGTGTTTGTAATTGTAGCTCTTATGAGTGAAAAGGTGGCCAAAGATGACCAGGAAGGAGGGTGACATGTGTACACAGGGAGTTATTTTAACTTTTCCATTCTTTGTTTATTGAGAAGGGTCCAGATGACCTTTTATCATTGTGAGCGCCTGGTGATCTGCACAGTGGGTGCCTCAGACCCAGAAAGGAAGGAATGTCACCGGCTGCATGGACTTACAGATTAATAGTGTTCTCTTGACATAACATAGTGCTTCAGATACAGTGTGCTCATGAAAGTTAACATCAACTCTCTGTGAAGGTCTGTGAGGGATTATTTTGATTAGGTTGAGATGAAAAGACCCACCTTCAACGTGGGGCTGGGATTCTGGACTATACCAAACAGAATGTCATCTGAGCCCTCAAATTCAGTTTTCTCTGTTTCCTAAGTATGAATTCAATGTGACCAGCTGCCTCAGTCCCCTGCTACTGTGTCCTGCCAGTGATAGACTACCTTGTAACTCTGAACCAAAAGAAACGTATCCTTCCTTAAGTTGCTTGTGTCTGTTTGTTGCAACAATGAGATAAGTAACTAAGAATTGTTATTATAGTGCTAATAAGGAGTACAGTCCTGATAACCAGAAAATGTGGTTTAAAGTTTGTTTGTAGCTGCTTGGTATGAGAGGTAGATACAGTGAGTAGTTCTAAAAGTAAGTACTTGGACTTTCAGATATTAGATAATTTCTATTTTTAAATTAAAGGCATTATTCACCAACCTTCATTCCTAATAAGCCTAAAGCATTCCCTTGTGCCTACTTACTCTCATTGGCAGTTTGTTACAGAGTGCTAATTCTGGAAACATTTCCCCTCATATAGCAAGATGCCCTGGGTTTATGCAGTCATGATTCCTGTTAATAGTATTTGTATTAATTCTTTGAGAATGCCATATAACATATTTTGATTATATTTAACCTCCCGTTCCCTAAATCCTCCCAAATCCAACCCTCTATTTCCTCCCCCAATGTTTGCTGCCAAAATATTCATGACTCTGCAGCTGCCTTGCAGCATGGGTGCCCTGCAGCATGTGTGTCCTGAAGCATGGTCAATTCTTGTAGAAGTTTCTGGTGTGCCCAGACATCAGCATTTGAATCCCAAGTTTTTAAAGTTGAGTTGAGATCACAAAGTATTTGCCCATTAAATGCTAATTTATTTCTAAAATGATAAAAAAAAGACTATAAAGGATAGTTAATGTCTTTATTATTCAGATTGTTATACTTTACTATTTCTTTAGCTGTAAAACATAGGATAAAAAGTAATCCACTAATCTTAATTTTAAGAACATTAATAATTTTATAATGTGCCCTGAAAGGATTCTTACTATCCAGTAAAAAAAAACAGTGAATACTATAGGAGAGGCATTTAAGGTCGTTTCAGATATTCTATACCAGTCCAACTTGTTTTTTAGAAATATGTGTATCCTGTGTGTTTGAATGTGTGCATGCATGTATGTGTATGGATTTGTGTATTTGTACATGTCCTTGTTATGTGTGTATGCAAGTTATTACAAATGTGTGAACATAGTCACTTGTATGCATGCATCTGCATGCATGTGTGTGTATGTGATTTTTAGTTCTCCAACATACATATATGTGTGCATATGCAAGCATATGTGTGTTTTTGAGCTCTTATATATGAATGCATGTGTGCATACTCACTTGTACATGTGTGTGAACAGATATGTATGTGTATGGGTGCTGCCTTAGTTAGGGTTTTACTGCTGTTAACAGACACCATGACCAAGGCAACTCTTATAAAGGATAATATTTAACTGGGGCTGGCTTACAAATTCGGAAGTTCGGTCCATTATCATCAAGGTGGCAGAATGGCAGGATCAAGGCAGGCATGGTGCAGGAGGAGCTGACAGTTCTTTTACGGAAGGCTGCTAGTGGAAGACTGACTTCCAGGCAGCTAGGGTGAAAGTTTTATAGCCCATACCCACAGTAACACACATGCTCCAACAGGGCCACACCTACTCCAACAGGGCCACACCTTCTAATAGTGCCACTCCCTGAGCCAAGCATATACAAGCCATCACAGGTGGGTTCTTTTGATTCTTCTGTGTGTGTCTGTATATGTATATTCATGTGTGTTCACATTTGAGTATTAGTGAATGCTTGTGTGCTCTCTCACATGTGAGTTCTCCCACATGCATGGATGTGTGTGTATATGTGTGTGAGTGTTTTTGAACATGTGTTTGTGTGTGGGTCTGCATATCAGAATACATTGCACTTACTAAAATCAATTACGTTCTTATACGATGAACTTTCTCTACTAAATAGAAACACTGTGTTGTTTAACTTTTATAATTTATTTAAAAATAAAAATTTATTTTTAACTTATGTACCAGTGGATGGCCCTACCCATCATCCCGGCAGCACTAATTTATCTCAATGAATTAAAAAAATGAAGACATGAATCTGAGAGTGAGATATGGCGGGGCTTCTTGGAGGAATCGGAGGAGAGGTTGAAGAATGGATATGGTCAAAATACTCTGTATACTTTGTAATTCTCTAAGAATAAAAGCACATTTTAGAAGTCACATGTATGTATGTATAATGTATGTGTGTACCTGTCTACTTATCATCTATCATCTATCTGACATATATAAATATGATATATATGAATGAATTCAATAATATGTAATTTTAATCATTTATTTTCATAGTAATAGTTGGATGATTTTATTACTGCTTCCTTTCTTACTTTAATTCCAGGTAGGATTAGTTTGCTATTTACTGGACTCTGAGCAAATTTGACTGCAAGGTTCACCATTACAGTCTGCATCACAAACAGTGATGTGAAAGAAGGGATGCCATCTGAAGATATAAATTTTTAGACATAACCTAACATCAAGCACAATCACATATGAGAACATTCTGTCTTAGGTAGATTCAGTACAATACTTAATGCTTATATTTCATCTTTAGCAAAGAGCACTTGAAAGAAAAAGACAGCCTTCAGGGTGTTCATGAGTTGAGTGAACCTGGACTTCATCTTAAAGCGTAGGGCGTGAGGAAGCTGTTGGAATTGCTTTCTCTGGCAGCTAAGACGTGTTACTTTTAATCCCAGTGGTACCTTCTGTATATAAATACATATCCCAATCATTATAGTGAGTTCTTCTAAATCATGGACAGTCTGGACTTGTCATTTCACTAAATTGCTAGGTGACTCAGAAACCCACCGAGGTGTCAGAACTGGTATTCTAGTACATACAACGTCTGTCAGAGAAACGGTGCGCTTCAGTTCCTTAAAGGATAGGGAGGGGAATCCAAACATGTAGATTTAGGAAAGGAGGAAAATTCCACAAAACAGACAGGTCAGCCTAGGGACTGTAGTTTAGTGCAGGTAGGAGATATACGTTATCAGGAAACTGATAATCACTGCTGTTCTTTTGAAATACTGAAAAGGGCAAATCCTCTAGGAAGGGAGCATGGGGATACAACAGAGAGGATATGCAAGGGATGTCTGGTGTTATTAAAGATTAGCTGTGTACAAACTTGACAGTCCCAGCACAGTAGGAGACTTAAGTCCAGAAGTCAGTGCTTGGACCTACATGGCCAGGCTACAGGACGAAAGCAGTGCAAAGAGAGTCACTGCCTCAGTGCAGTGGAGAAACAAAGAGCTGGGGATGTAAGGAGATCAGGACTCTGCCCCCATTGTTCTCAGAACTGAATTATTCTTGAAAGATGAGTGAAAGTTCCAATCTCCACCTACCTGTGGACATAGAAATAAAAGCAAAACAACACAAAAGGAAAAAAGAAAAAAAAGAAAAGATGCTCAAAGTCTGTCTTAGGGTTTTACTGTTGTGAAGAGACACCATGACCAAGGCAACTCTTATAAAGGACAACATTTAATTGGGGCTGGCTTACAGGTTCAGAGGTTCAGTCCATTATCATCATGATGGGAACCACAGCAACATCCAGGCAGACATGGTACAGGAGGAATTGAGAGTTCTACATCTTCATCTGAAGGCTGCTAGCAGAATACTGGCTTCTAAGAAGCTAGGACAAAGCCCACACTCACAGTGACACACCTACTCTAACAGGGCCACATCCTCTACTAGTGCCACTCCCTGAGCCTAACATATACAAACCATCACAAAGTCTGATCTGAGGGGACAGAGGAAGCCAAAAAAAAAAAAAAATTGAATTTCATGTGCCAAAGATCTGACTGGTCTGTAAAATACTCATTCTGAAAAATGACCCTCTTGTTACTTACAACTCAACAGCTGGGCAGGGTGGAGAACATTCACATTCCACCAAGGATGGATGGATGTTTAGGAAGGCTCAGTCCTGCTCTGCTACCTACACCGTATCCTTCCTAGTTCTGCCTTTACCTACCAATCATGTGTCCGTTCTGTGCCCATCTGTATTTATGATGCACAAAGCACTTCCAATTACATTATCTTATCAACGTTTGAATAATCCTTTCTACTGGATAAGACGAATTTTATGTCAACAGCTTGCCATACTCTATAATTAATAGTCTATAGAAATGGGTAATAAACCAACCCAGTGCACTGAGTTTCCTTCCTGACAGTGATAACCATACTTTGTTATGGGCTAGAGTGTGATGAGGTACTACATTAATAATACTGTTCATTAGTCTACATGGGGCACTTAGACTATCACCCACCTTAAACACTTATTTCATCGTGGTCTCGGGTATTTTAATCCAAGTTCTTTGCTCTTCCTCTTCCTTACTGGTTTCCCCCATGATGTTGAGACCTGTTATCTAGGACACGTTGAATCACATATTAAAATGCCTTTAAGCTGGAAGAGAGTTTGCAGAAGCCTGAAGTTTGCCATTTTCTCTATTGCCAAGTCCTACTAGGAAAATTGGCACCCTGCGAGTAAAGGTGGCTTAACCAAATTCTGACATACAAAAGAAGTTAAAAAGTCGGGTGATGCTGGTTCCCTGACTATTCTGAGACAGTTCTCTTCCCTTCGCTACAGAGGTCATTGGGCTCTGGGCCAACTCCACTTGTTGCCCCTTACATCTTCACCACGTGCCTCTACCTGGAGCTGTGGATCTCTGAGCATGGCCCAGTTTTGGAAATGATGGACGTTTTACCATTGGGAGAAATTCTTACTGTTGCCCTGAAGAGGTGTGTGTGTGTGTGTGTGTGTGTGTGTGTGTGTGTGTGTGTGTTTTAGTTAGGGTAGCCCTACATACACACACACCCATAAACACATATCGTATAATGTATCAGCTGCCTAGGATTTCTCTCATGCATGGTTTTTCTTGGTAAACTCAAATACAGTGCAATAATGAAATTCACTGATTCAAACAAATTTATTCCAGGACTTTTTAAAAAAAAATATTTATTTACTTTATATCTTAATCACAGCTTCCTCCCACTTCTCCTTCCAGTCCCTCCCTCTCACCTTCCTCCCCCATGTATTTCAGAACTTTAAAGAATGTCATTTATTACATTATTATAAAGTAAGGAGGTTTAAAAGAACGTCAGCAAAAATAATATAGCGTATCTCTGTTTTTAGGTGCAGGAACTTTCTTTTGGGGGCTTCCCTTTATTTGAATTTTAATTTCCATATTATTTTTCTCAGGTGCATCCTCTCTTGTGTCAGTTTGTGTCTCTTCAGCGATGCTCTTTCATTTCTTAGTCTGAGGGCAGCGTGGTTTTGCAGAGCCAGTCAGTGGTATCTGTACCAGATAGGAGGCTCAAATCCCTTGCGTTTTCTCTTTCATCAGTTACTCATTCTGATGAACTAAGTGCTTTCAATCAATATAGGAAGCACGTCTCTGTATTTCTGAGGTCTCACAAGATAAACTTACCTTCTACCTTCCAGAGTTATCTTCTATGAGACTTTCTGGAAGCTGGGATTAACTTAATGTCAAACTACTCTTCACTGTTTCCTATCATTTCTATAAAGTAGGAGTTTAAATGTTGCTCATTCAAAAATACTTCATTCTGTTCTTGGAATGATCCAGATCATTTTGTTTGTTGATCTGAACAAGGGTTACACCTCCGAACCTTTGAAAACTGAACTATCACACTTCTGATGGATCCCTGGATTGAAGAGGGAGGTCCACGAGAAATAAGATATATTGAGCCAAATAGAAATTAAAATGAATCACATCAAAGTGTTGTATGGAGATTTGTGGGGCTCATTTGAAATCCAAAATGTGATAGGAATGACCAGTATGATTAAGATTTCTAACACAAGAAGACAGAAATTATTATTATCAGAAAACAAAATGAGAAATGTTACTGTGATAGTGTAGATAATAAAGTAAGAACTACCATGGACAGCTCTGCACATTTTGATCTGGAAAATGAGATAGATGAAATGGAACAATTCCCAGAGACTTTCAAACTACCAACACAACGTTGTACCTGAATACGACCGTCCGGGATACTCCTGCAACTGTTACTGACATTGAACCTATAATTTAAAACGTCCTACCTGCGATTGTTCCAACGAAGACTTAGGAAACTTATTTAAAGTGGAAATAGCAGAAATTTATATTATATCTTCTCTTGTGTGGAAAATAGAGATGAGAAAGAACTTACCAACTAATTTCACAAAGCCATATTATCCTAATACCAACTCAGACAAACATAATTTAGAAAAACTACAGACCAGGACAGCTCATTAGGAGAGATGGAGGTAAGTTTCAAAAATTGTCTAATGAAATCCATAATGTGTGAAAGGAATAATTTGTCATGACCATCTTGTGTCTATTGCATGTTACAATGTTGAGTCACAATTAAAAACTAATTACTGTAGTACATATATTATCTGTCTTATGAGAGAAATTCACATAATTTTACTATTTTATTCAATAAATAACACTTTAAAAAAAAAAAACCAAGTACCTGTTCTTGATTTTAAATTATGAATAGGAGAAATTACAATTTGGAGAAAAGTCATATGTAAAAGATCTACAGCTGTTTTACTTAGTAAATAACAATAAACATTTAACTGCATGTTTTCCCCCAGGACTGAAATAAAGTAAGTGCATTTACTCTCAACGTTGATAGCAGGGAGTTTGCTGAGGGTATAGCCTGTGCAGTAATGGAAGAAAATTCATCGAAAAAGTTCGTCATGACATTTAAGTGCATCATCAAGGAGCAAAGATAAACATTTTCAAAATCTAACTGATTAGTTTTCTAGCAGAAGTATGTTTCTAACAGAAGAATGTGGATGTAATTCTGAGCAAATCACCTAAATGCTAAAAAGTCACAAAATGTCTATGAAAGAATTTGGGGATATTTACAATAGAGGGACCAGCAGACCCTGCTTGCATGTTGTGAGATTGACACAGTCTGTGCTATCAATCCATCTGCAATTCCTCCCATGTCTTTGCAGAAGTCTTTGCAGATGTCAATGATACAAAACATCTTCATCATGGAAAAAGGATAGCTATCCTGTTGTTAAAGTAAGTTAGGCTTGAAGAATCACAGTAGCTAATGTTAAGCTTCTTAACCACATACAGTAATCTAGACACATTAGTATTGAAAGGAAACAGATCACAGAAACAGAATAAAGACTCTAGTAATAGCCGTGCATGAATGTATCCGTTTGATTTTCATGAATTTGCTGGTGAACTAAACGGAACAACAATTGTTTTTGATCAGCATGTTTATGAGAATAAAATAAAAATCCCTGTATTTAAATTTCAGAAAATTATATAAAAATGTTTTATACCTATAAACATAAATCTATAGACGTTGTAGAACGTATAGGAGAGAAAATGTTCATACCGACAGGAAAGGTTGCTGATATATAGCCTCCGACAAAGTTGTTCTTTCCTACGGTGGTGTGTTGATGGAGTAAAATGAAAAGTTACAGATCACTGAGCAACATTTGCTCACCTCCTGCTAAGAAAGGGGACTTGTATCCTCTGCACGAAGAATTGTCTAAGCTCATGGGTAAGGAACAATACAGTTAAATGATGTCTAAAGGTTACTGTAGTGGTGCGTGCCTCTGTTTGAAGCACTGAGGCAGGAGGATTGTGAATCTAAGGCCAGCCTGCGTCACATAGTAAGATCCCATCTCAAAATTTAACAGTTATGATAATGATGTCGATGATGACAAGTAAAAGAATCAGAATGCCATGTCACCAGAAAACGGTATGCTGTGTTGTTTTATCTATTTTCCTTCAAATTGAAGTATTCCTCTCTTGGAGAGTGGAAGGGGGTTCATATGACTTACCAAGCTAAGGAAAGTTCCAAGGCTTTGGAAAGCTCAGATGCTTTCAAGATTGACAAAGACCCTTTCCAAGATTATAAAAAGCAGTGGACAACTGCTAAAGAGAGCATTCCCAATAGAGCTGCCCACAAGCTGTGCAGAATGATCTAGGGATGTAGCTTTTGTGAGTTACCACTCATACATTTTGCACTTTCTAATGCTATACCATCCTTGGCTCTCCATGATCCTATAAGGAATCCAGTGAGGCCAGAGGGTTACCAAGCCAGACTTGGGTAGAATTGGGACTTCGGTCTGTTATTTGTGCCCTAACCAGGGTGAATTAATATTTCTTAACTTCTCCGTATGAAAAGTCATATATCACATGACAAATAACTCAGGACAAATAACAAACATGAAAAGATGCTGAAGGTAACTTGACCATTAAGGAAATGACAATGAAAACCATAATGAATTTCAACTCAGACATCCCACAGAATGGTTCAAATAAGTAATAACTACAATAATTAACATGAGATGCAGAGACTTAGGACACCTAGGAGCCTGACAGGTTTCTGGTAAGAATGCAAAATATTTTAGCCACCTGGAAAAGTAGTTTTATATTTTAAAATGTTTAAATATTTAAATGCATGAAAACACATTATATTCTTTATGAAATAGAAACAACATACAGATCTGGTTTATTCAAGCAATATTTTTTCAGTGATAAAAATTAATGGTTGATGAAATGTACATATGACCCAAACTTTTGAGGGTCAGAAAAATCCTAAGCACAGTTGCTGGACTGTATAAGAAAGGTTTCTGTGCAAGTCAGGGGAAACGTGATTTTCATGTCAAATTCCTGCCTTGGCTTTTCTCAGAGATAGACTATAAGCTGTAAGCTAAAATTAACCCTTTCCTTTCTATGGTAGTCACCTTTAACCTCTGCAAACATGAAAACTCTATCTGATTTTCATCTCCATTATTTCTCTTTTTCAGAGTTTAATGTATGTAAAATTACACTGTTTAGCTTTTTTCCTGTGGTGGGTTTCTGTCACTCAGCACAATGCATTGGAAATTACAATGCACAGCCTATTGTAGTGGATACAGTAAAGCATTAAAAACATCTGATTGATATTCAGTATGAAAATATATTACACTTATCCACTTACTAGGTAATGGGATTTGGTATTGTTTCTGGTGAATAGCTATTACAAATAGATTTGTAATAAATATTTCCTTACAGATATCAAATGTTTTCTTTCTCAGCTGTGTGCTAGAAATTGGGTACAGTTTACTTGCATTTGTAGTACTGGGAATTGAACCTAGGATGCTGTAAATTCTGAACAGCTGCTGGGCCACTGAGCTGTGTCTCATCCAAATTTTAATTGGTTTTGGATTGTTTGTTTGTTTGTTTGTTTGTTTTGAGGCAGGGTTTCAGTAATTTGCCCACTTTTCCTTAACCTTACCTTGTAGGTTAGGTGACTACTATGATCCTCCTGTTCTGGCTTCCCAAGCAGTCCTGGCTGGGATTCATATTTCTAGGTGTATTTAGTATTTCCTAGTGTATCATACCCCTCCAAATCACTGTACATGGCATGATATTGTACCCCTCGAGAATCTCCGGGCATGCTTCCTTTTTTACCAGCAATGCCAATGGGTTCTAATTTCTCTGAATCTTCGAAAGCCTGTTGTAATTTCTTTATACTTGTATTTCATTCATGCTAGCTCACAGGCTGTGGTATTTCATTGTGGTTTTTTCAGTTCATCTCTAATGGACACTAGTATTGAACATCTTTTTATGTGCTGTCTGTGACCATCATCCTTCTTCATGGACCACATGAGGATCCTTTTTCAGTGTTTTAATTGAATCATTCTTCTTAAAGCTTACTATAGGGTGTTTTTTGTTTGTTTGTTTCTGTATTCTTATCCTGGATCCATTCTCTCATCTAATGAGGGTTTGGGTTTATCTTCACACAGCCTGTGCCTTACTTTTTCATTTTTTGGTATAATATCTCAAAAGAACAGATGTTTTATTTTGGTGTTCTTTGTTCTCATTTTTTTTCCCTCTGAGTTTTGAAAACTTTTTGCTTGTAATTTGGATACTTTGAAAACATTTGCCAATTGTATCATCGAGTCTTTGCACCAAGAAGCTGGTTGTGTACAGAATGAGATTCTTTGGGTACATCTGCCTAAGAATTTGTCCAGACAGATTATAAATCTACCTTCAAGTTATTGGGAACACCTTCCTGTATGCTGAGGTCTTGCTCCAAAAGTACACGACCCTCCTCTGTGAATGTGTATAGTTCTGAAATTTCATCGGACCTTTATTTTACAAATCTTGTCTTGTGCTACAGTGATAAAAAGCTTGATTCGTTTAAGTCTCGAATGGGTAGTTGTGAGGTGATTAAATTTGTTGCTGCCTCCCCCCCCAACCCCCCCCCCCGCAGCTCCCCCGCCATTTTATTTTTTAAAAACCATGAGAAGATACTCTCTTACCAAGTGAAGTTTAGTGTCAACTCTGTTTAAGTGGCAACATTTACTTGAATTTTGACTAGGAATGCATGGAATGCAAAGGAGGAGCCATTTGGAAAGAATCACTGCAGAGCCAACACTAGTCTTTGAATCTGGCACACTCGTCCACACATGTGAACGGTTGGCTTTTATTACTTTAGACTGTTGTTTTAGAACCCTCCCTTTGTAAATCTTACATGTATCCTTATGTGTCTCGTGTGATTAAATATTATAAATAATCTCAGTTCAGTTCAATATATATTTCTTAATTATAAGTATATATTTAAAACATAAGGCTTTGCACACGTGCATGTGTGTGTGTGTGTGTGTGAGATTTGTCCGACAACTTTGTTTTTCCAGATTCTTCAAGAGCATTATCTAATGTACTGTCTGTGAATAATTTCTATTTTTTTCTTCCACTGAAACAATGCGCCTTTTTCATTTTTTTTAGTAGTATGGATTCCCAATTCATTCTTTAAACTAGTAGTGAGACTGATGGCTCTCGACATATCTATCACTAAGTGCTCATACTCAGAGATTCGTCAACACCGTGCCCATAATTTATACCAGTGAAAATCTTCTTTGACTGACAATATCCCCTTTTATTCCTGATTTGCATGATATTTTATTATTCTGTTCAAGGTGATTTTCATGTAGTATGATAATTTGGTTTGTATTTTTGTTTTTCAATGTGAATTATATCTATTAATTTCTGCATCTGCCTTTTTTTTTTTTCTGCCAGAAAAAAACTGTCGAATTCCATAACGGAAACAGTGTATTCTTTTTCCTTTTCTTCCTTCATTTCTATACAGTTTATTTTATATAAAGATCTGAATTTTGTGCCACAATGCAGGGAACATTATTATGTCTGTGATGATGATGATGATGATGATGATGATGATAATGATGAAGAAACTAGAGAGTGAACCCAGTGTGCATGCTAGGTGATGAACTATCAATAGTTTCTTCTTGATGAATTGGTCATCTGTAATTAAACTCTGTACTTATTACTTTGGAAGCTATCCTGTTTAGCAGAATGTCTACCACTCTAGAGATCCTTTGCCAGTTTTTGATGTTAACCAAGGCCTGTTTTGTAATTACCATCTCACAAAATATTATTTTTCACCTGTCTTCAGACACGCTGGCCACAATGCACGCTGCAGGTGTTGGTGTTTCTCTTTATGAGTTATGTAGCTGACTGAGAGCTTCTGTTCCCTGGAATAAGTCAAGGTTCCAAAAATAAAAAATAAAAATCTGTGTTCTGCAGAATACACACCATTCCTCACAGAAACAATGTCAGCTTCCTGCCAGCAGGTTCAGGGAGAGGAGAGAAGTCCCGGTCCCACTGGGTCTCTATCCAGGGATGAGCAGGATGGTGAGTGTCAACGGCCCAAAAGAAGCACACCAGCTGGGAGTCTTGTCAAAGCAGGAACTCAACTTTATTGCATCAGCCTTGTGCTTATATAAAAAACGAGAGGGGGATTTTTGGTGGGGTGAGATGAGATAGGAGGCAGGGAAGGGTGATAGAGGGTACGGGGTGACTGACAGGGCCAATGGCAAAGCTATATATTAGCAACTGGGGGGGGAGGAGGGCAGAGGCAGGCCCAAACAGGTCCTGTTGTGTCACCCCAGGACGGAAGTGACTGAAAGAGGCCTCAAAACTCTAGCCAGGCTTAGGTTCTCCCACAAGGCCGCAGAAACCAGATCCAGGCTTGGGTTTGTCCACAAGGCTCAAACCAGGACTGAAATGGGGCCCAGCACAACAAGAAAGCCTAAGAGGAATGTCTCGGTTTGGAGACATGTGAATTGAGGGTCAAGGGAAACCTTTGCTCCTGCTGTTGTATTTCTCGCAGCCTTCTTCCCTGTTTTGGATTAATTGGAGTTCCTTTCAAAGTGTTGCTTGGTAATATTAGTTATGCATCTTTCTTTTATCATCAGCTGGCTGCTATATGGTTCTGTATGTGTTTGTAACTTAAGTCCATTTCACATTTCATTGTAGAACTTTCTCTATAGTTCAAGAAAGTAGAAATAACATAATTTTATTAATCACTGTATTTTATTAATATCATTTTATTAATATTGTTTCTTTAATTATACACTCTGTGCCATGCTTTTCATACACATTCCTCCTGTGTACCATGCCACACAGTATAGCACCATTTTTTTTTTTTAGTCAATTGTCAATTGTTCTTTAAATGATTAAAACACTTGGATATGAGAGTATGTGCGTAATGATTTTTTTATTAACATTTATCCTGTGTCTATACTGAGCTTTACGTTGTATACCTCACTGGTTCCATGAATATTCCCACACGTAGCATTCCTAACTCTCTCATGGAGTTAGTTTTGGAAGTACTACTGTGTGCTTTGTTACTAATGTCATACCTAATGACCTAGAAGACTTTACAACACTGTAATGAATAATGGCTTTCATACACACTTTCTGACATGAAAGCATTATTCTACCTTATGAAATGTTTATCAAATAAAAAAAATTGTACCAGTAACTTTGGTAACAAAAATATGCTATGTACGAGCTGAACATATGATTTTTTTAAAATAGCAACTTTTATTTTAGTTTTTATTCATTTATTTTTTATTTATTCACTTTATATTCCATTCACTACCCTCCTCCCAGTCACCCCCTCCCCTTTGTCCTCTCCCCTTCTCCTCTGAGTAGGTACAGGCCCCTG
This sequence comes from Mastomys natalensis, assembly GCA_021653895.1. NCBI lineage: Eukaryota > Metazoa > Chordata > Mammalia > Rodentia > Muridae > Mastomys > Mastomys natalensis. Next base: position 197,740 of record JAJTUV010001504.1, on the reverse strand, counting down.
GGTGTCTCCCCCCCTTCCCCTGCCAGCATATCAAGTCTCTGTGTGGCAAGGCACTTCCTCTCCCACTGAGGCCAAACAAGGCACCCCAGTGAGAAGAACATATCCCACAAACAATCCCTTTGGCATTGTCCTGCTCAAGTTGTTTGGGACTCAGATGCAGACCAAGCTGTATGTCTGCTACATATGAATGGGGAGGCCTTGGTCCAGCCTGCATATGCTCTTTGGTTGGTGGATCAGTCTCTGAGAGCCCAAAGGGTCCAGGTTAGTTGATTCAGTTGCTCTTCCTGTGGAGTTCTATCCCCTTGAAGTCCACAATCTTTGCCCCTATTCTTCCATAAGAGTTCCCAAGCTCCATTCACTGTTTGGCTGTGGGTGTCTGCATCTCTTTGAGTTAGTTGCTGGGTGGAGCCACTAATAGGACAACCATGCTAGACTCTTATCCACAAACATAACAGAGAAAACATAACAGAGTATCATTAATAGTGTCATGGATTGGTGCTTGCCCATGGGATGAGTCTCATGTTGGGCTGGTTATTGGTTGGCTTTTACCTCAGTCTCTGCTCTATCCCCAGTGCCTGCATTTCTTGTAGACAGTATAAATTTGGAGTCAAAAGTTTGCGGGTGGGTTGGTGTCTCTATCACCCCACTGGGGTTCCTGCCAGGCTACAGGAGGTGACCTCTTCATGTTCCATATCCCCACTGCTGTGAGTCACAGCTAAGGTCATTGGATGCCTCCCTTTTCCCAAGTCTCAGAAGATAGAAAGATCTCCCATGCTCATGCATAGGTAGGATTAACATATGACCATTTTATAATAACTCGTATTTTTTTTATTCAATTCAGCAATGAAATTCAATGATTATAATTTGGCTTCTAGTGTGTGTGGGTGTTTGCTGTTTGCTGTAGTTGTAACACTTTCAGGACCAAACTAAAAAACAACAACAACAACAAAAAACAAAACAAAAAACAAACAATCCCACCAATATCTGAGGACAGATTTAAGTCAAGAAAATTCTTATTGATTATAACACTTTAAAAAACAACTGAAAATGGACTCTTTTCTCACACAATACATTCAAACACCATTTCCCCTTCCTCTAGTCCTCTCAACCCTTCCTCCTTTTGCCCTCATATCTACTCCTCCTCCATTTCCCTTCACAGAAGACCAGGCTTCCAATAAGACTATAACACTCTTTGTGACACACACACAGCCAACTCAAATCATAGTAATTTAAAAATGTTTTTATCTCTTGTTAATGGTTTCCTACATCGTTCTTTCCATTAGCTGTTTGTGGGATATTAAATGTCAGTTTGAAATATTTACTGTGTGTAGTTGTAGCCCTCATTTAATCTAATAGTCTCAAACTTCATTTAAAACTGCATTCATTTAAAATGTTGAATTGTTGATGAAAGTATTAAAGTTATAAATATACTATGGATACAAGAAAATTATAATTAAATACAAATTATCAATAGCTATAGCATATGAATCTTATTAACGTAGCAATTATTTTATGAGATATCCATTGTTAATATCCTAGTGGCCTTTAATAACGAATGTTAGGGTTAGAGAGGTAGCTCCTTGATTAAGTGTGCCTGCTGCTTTTACAGAGGACCAGAGTTCAATTCTCAGTACCCATGTCAGGTGGGTCACAAGTGCTTGTATGTCTGCCTCCATGGGAATCAGTTGCCCTCTTCTGGCCTCTCAGGCAATTGCATTAATGTGTACATACAGCCTCACAGACACACATGCATAATGCATACTTGAAAATAAATCTTTGAAAAAATGTTTTGTGGTAGTGACTCAGGGGCAGGGCTTAGGTGAGGTCTCCAGTTTCATATTCTCTTAATGTCAGAATCAGAATCTGTAATTTCATCCAAAGCCTTGTGTTATAAAGGATCTACTTCTATAATCAGTCCACAGTTTTTAGAAACATAATTGGACTGAGATCTTCCTACCTTCACTCACCGCTGGTTAGAGATTTCCCTCAGTTCACTGCTATGTTTTTCTCCTCCAGGATAGTATTTTGCCTTGTCAAAGATTGTGAGCCAACAAGGACCAAATGCAATCTCTTATCAATGCAAACCTTTCATTAGAGAGAGGGTCCTCAAAGGGAAACTTTACCAGAAGTCATGAATGCCAGGCTGTGGGGTGATTGGTAACCATCTCAACAGCTTATACTACATTAACCATCATAAAATACTTCCTATCAAACTGAGAGTACTTGTCTACTTATTTACAATATTTGATGTTCTTCACATTAGAATTAAATTGTCTGAAAAAATTGTAACTCATATACTATTTAACAGTTTTTTGAAATATGTCACTAAAATTTCATCTTAGCCAAAGATACTATTAGTATTCCACAACGTTATTCCATAACCTCTAGGGCAAGGGATGTAGTCCAATTGGTAGAATGCTTGCCTAGGATGTATGAAATCCTACGTGTGATTCTTCATATCATAAAAACTGAATGTCGTGGCCCACACTTGTAATCCTAGTACTTGGTAGGTAGCAACAGGAAGGTCAGAAGGTCAACGTTATCTCCAGCATCATAGCAAATTCAAGACCAGGCCAGAACAACAGCAACAACAACAATAACAATAAAAAGCAGGAATGAGGCGGAAGAGAGGCAGAAGAGGAGGAGGAACAAAGAAAGAAAGAAAGAAAGAAAGGAAGGAAGAAGGAAAGAGGAGAGAGAGAGAGAGAGAGAGAGAGAGAGAGAGAGAGAGAGAGAGAGAGAGAGAGGAGAAGAGAAGAGATACCCACAAAAGGTAGCATAAGACATAAACCAAGTTGGGTGTAATTATAGTCACTGAGAGGCTGTGGTAAGAGCATCCCAAGTTCAAGTATCGCTTAAGTACTTAGGGGCTCTGCCAGTCATATACATGCATACACATGCACATATGTGTGTATAATGATCAAGTTATTGAGAGAATAAAATAGACACAATGTAGGTAGGTATGTGTAACTTTATTCAAACTTCTGTCCAACTACTTTTTTTTCTATTTCATCAAATTCTTTTTTTCTGATGGAGCTAATAATGACTTATTGGACAGTTTTGTAGTTTATGTAAGATGATAAAGTAAAGCTTCAATACCTTATGTCTGCGTAATAGCTTGTTTGTAGTGTGCATTATTATTATCTTCAAAGAATGAGGAATTCTACTCTTCTGATAAAAACCTACTAAGTCCTTCTCAGTAAGCTGAAAGTATTCTTTGCTTATTTAGGGACAGTTATGCTCCTGTAATAGATTGTTAAGACATAGTTCCAGCATATGCATCGCTGAATTAGATGGTTAAAATAATGTAAGGTCGAGTTCAGCTTGAATGGCTTTAGATTTTCTCAGTTAAATAGAAATGTCAGTATTTCTGTCTGACATGACAATGTGAATTTATGTGTCCCTTATGCTAATATCAGGTCATTGGCATTGACACTTAGCTTAAAAATGATTCCTAAGTGTTGTATAATGGAGATAAGGTAATTCATATATAGGAAGTGAAACAGCTAAAACAGTGAATAGCTACCCAAACAAATTACTCAAAGTAGTAACTACCCCGCTGAATAGCTACCCAAACAAATTACCCAAAGCGATGATTACCCAGCAGTTCACATGTAGAGTATATGAAATTAAATCTTGAGTGAAATGTATGTTTAAATTTTAATCAGCGATTAAAAGAAAACTTTTCTAGAATTTTATTGTAGAAACTTTAGCACTGCAAAATGTTGACTTTTCTAGAGAGCGGCCACACACCTTTGTTCTATGAGTGACATTTACTACATTAACCTTTCCACATTTCAATTCATTCTGTCTTTTACTCTCCACCAATCTCTGGTTGGTGTTGCTGCCTGTACATGTACACTACTCACACTGTACAGTAACTGTTTTAGCTTCTGTACACTCGGCTCCAACTTATGTTCTGGCATAAGGATTTTAATACTGAGTCTTTACATGATGTCTTACAGGTAAAAGTGATAACAAGGGGATGATGTTTTGATAACTGGTTAAAAGGTTTGGACAGTAATGCTCTCACTAAGAATGCTACAGATATAAGACTTATTTTATGACATATAGTAGACATTGTCAGAGACTGCCACAGACATTAGCAGTTTTACAATTGCTGTCCCATTCTGAATAGTCTATGTCTCTTTAAGTCTTACTTCCTATTCAGAATAATTTCCCTTGCTGGAGTGATACTGACCCATGAAATTATAGTGGATTAGCCCATGGAATGAGCCTGGCAGTGCTTTGCTTCATAGGATACCTTTTGAAGCCCACATTCTATAAATCCTCAAGTTTGTGGGAATTTGTTACAAAGTTATATATGTTTTATAGGCCAAAGTGAAAAAAGAAGTCTGATTTGTTGCTAACTCTTCTTACAGGATGAAAAATCTTTAGTTACAGTCCGGCCAAGGGAATTTCATTTGATCCTATCTCTGAACATAGGAACTAATTTAACCCAGAATTAAATACAATATATGAGCACACATTGATGAAAAGAAAGTAGTATAACATGGATAACGTTTTGGAAATAAAGCTTTCTTTTTTTTTAGTGTACTCATGAAATTTTTCTCCACCACCATTTTCTTCCTGAGCTCCATCTTTTCAGGTGTAGTCCAATGGGAGTAGAGTAATTACACTAAGGGTCAAGGCGCCTTGACTTTGTATCTCAGGTTGACTTTCTTTAGCATGATGGAATCATAAATGCCATGGGGGTGTATAGCCATAGAAGGGTGACCCTTATTCCTTATAATTTATGCACCAAATCAGTAATAAATACTGTTGGATTAGGCTATATCACAGGACAAGCAAACAAGGAGCAGAGAACTCATGTTTGTCTGTGTATTTTATGGTGGGGTGTGGATTAAAGATGGGGATGTAGAAATATCTAGAAAGCAAACTGAAATATGCGTCACTGTAGCTATGCTTCTAACCTGAAGGATTGAGCCATGAATTCAGGGGAAATCTAGTATCTGAGGGAAACTAACTCAACTAAGTAGGTTGCATACCACTGTAGACAGTGTAGACATTGTGAGTGTAAGCCTGTTTTTATCCATCCTATGCTTGCTGAGGTTCCCTTAGTAACCAGTCATAAGGTGGCAAGATCACATAGGGCATCTGCTGAGATGCTTCCTGGAATGTGTCAAGATGGCTGCCATGGCCCTGGTGAAGGGGGACACCATTAAAGAGACAGAAGTGTTCTTTGGCTTGGCTTTATCCAGATTCTATGCCTATGACAACAGTTGCTTCAGCAGCCACACAGGGAATTGACCTACTCTGGGCTCACCAGGCAGAGGATTTAACAGTTTCCAGCTACCCAAGTTTATTCTGACAGAAGTACTAGGGTTAGTTTGCTGTTAGCCTTCCGGGCACCCTCATTCTTCAGCAGACTGTTGAAAACACTTAGATGGAAAAGCAAACTTGCTGCTGCCTGTGACCTACTGACCTACTGAGCACAAGTAATTCTACCAACCTATTCCCCACTTTTTCTAAACATTCCCTACAGTTGTACCATGTTTTTATTATTGCTGTTGTTGTATGAGGGTTTCTGTTGTTGTTTTTTCATTATGAGGTTTAAAGTGGGGCTAGAGAGATGGTGCCACAGTGAAGGGCACATGCTGCTCTTGCAGGGAGGCTGGGTTTAGTTCCCAGCACTCAACATCAAACCATGTCAGACTACCTGTGAGGACAGCCTCTGATGATCTCATGTGCTCTTCTGGTCTCTTCAGGCAATTGCACTCCTGTGTGCATATGTGCACATGCACATACACATATACACATCATTTAAAGTAAATCTTAAAAGAAAAAAAAAGGTTTAAAAGACCTTTCTGTTTCTTTTAAAGTCCATGCCCTTTTACTCTTCTGTATTTCCAAGACCTGATGTCATCCATCTAATTAAATATTGACTAGATTATCACGATGCAGATATGTTTATGTAAAAGGACTTCCTGGTCTAACTCACAGAGCCTGTGTGTAAGGAACCATCAACAAAAGAGCAAAGCAAGACAAGCAAAGGCCATATGTACCAAATAGAAGAAGGTTCCTGGGCTCTTGTAACACTCTGGCCTTTTTGTCACAGTCCTCCCTGCCTCCACATTAACTTCTTCTCACGCCCCTCCCCCTCCAATCATGACCATAGCCCTCTGCCTTTAGGGGAAACTGTGCTATGACTGAACACCCTGTGCTTTCTTTCATTTTAATTTCATTGTGTTTGTAATTCAGATTTAGGAGTGAATTCTAGATGACAGATGGATTTTCTGTCTGTGGGTGTGTATTCTCTGCTCTCTTGTCTGGGTGCATTGTTTTATTCTGCTAAACATGTGTGTCTCAATATTTCTTTGCTACTTTGTTGTAACAGGGTGTGAAGGTTAACAGTTCACATTGGTCATTGAGGACCATATTCCATATCTGAGGACCATATTCCTTGGTTTCCTAGCTGTGTGTTCTGAACATTAATGAATTTATGAAATTCTTATATTCATGTTAAAAACCTTTCCAATCACACTAATAATCATTATACTATAGATCCTGTCCATCTTACCTTCATTCATACTTTTTCTTAATTACTGTTAATTGATTCCCATGTTATAAACTGTAAGGATATAGTAAGGAACCACACTCATCTTCCAAGTTATTGACACGTCTATTCTCTGAAAAGAGATATAATGAAGGCTTAATGTTAGATTGAGGAGAAATGATACAAACCACTTCCCTGTAACCCATATCTTCCCTTAATCAAAACTTGAAACTCCCCAGACATACTTTTCTTGTTGGAGTTGTAATTTTGTTCATATACTCCAATTATGCTTTTGGATTATACCCAAGCATTGATTTTTTTTTTAATTTTTAATCGTGCTTCCCTTCAGGGCAAAGAATGTGCTTCCACTGATGTTTGACATGAATTCAGAGCCCTGACTGAGTTGCGTGCTTGCATCCAGTGAGTAAATGGACTCAGCTCCACTGGCTCCTACAGACCTGCCTCTCCGTCTACTCTTTCAGCAGAATTGTGGCATCCCTGACTGTGTTTCCCATCTGCAGACACAGAGCACAGAACCTCTATTTTAGATAATGGAATCAGTCAGATTTTTAATAAGCTTATGATGTTCAGGCATTGTTTGATTTAGAGCTTCTGTGATGTAAATCAAGCTGACATTCCAGGTCTTCTTTTCCTTCCTCAGACTTGACCCAGGGAATGTTTGTTCTGCCCCGCTATCTCTCTCTGTGTCTCTGTCTCTGTCTCTCTTTACTTCTCCCTCCTCCTCCCTTCCCCTTCCTTCATCCCTCCCTCTTTTTCTCCATCTCCTTCCCTTTCTTTTCCTCTCCTTTTTTCCTGGCATAAGAGGAAGAGAGAGCATAAGACAGCATCCATCGTGACAAGTATCCCACAGGAGTCACCCCTTCGTATTTTGTGAAGTTTTACATAGACTCTGATCCATGGACTTTGCAGCTTAGCTGGGAGCAGGATTCTGCAATTGAATATTGCCTTCAGCCCCACCCATCACAGAATTCAGTGTATATCTCATAATCTCCATTGGTGTCATGAAGATCGGTGGCAGAGCCTTCTGACAAATCACAGTTCAAATCTCTCAGTAGCAAGCGCATCAGGGTTGTCTCAGATGTGCTTCTGAAAATGAACATCTGCTTCGGACATTCGCTGAACTGTCCATGCGATAGGAGAGCTCAGTCCTTCATCGTGGTTTACTAACAAATTGATAGCCCAGGCTCTTTAACTTAAAACCATACTTGATTTGTTCAGAGCTGTTGCTAAGTAGCATTGCTTTCCACTTACACTGTGGTACAGTTTAACAGAGCGGATAGAAAAATAGTAGCCCAGTCCACTTACTTTTGATTGTGTAGCAAGAAGAATAACTATTCTATAATTAGGTTTCCCTAAGATAAGTTTCTTAATAATGGTCGATTAGTTAAAATAGAATTTCTGAGATGGTATCTTTTTTATAAGCGTTTGTTCATGTTATGATGAGAGTACCCATAGTGGCGGTAGTTATCTTCCCTGTTCACTACATAGAGCAAGTTACAAAATATCAGTGAAAGATCTATGCTAAAATTTCTTTTAATTAACATTTAATGCATGTGTTATTTGTTGCCACAAGAAAGTGACATTTTCCCACAGGTTCGAATTAATTTAAAAACTATTTTCCATTTTGTTTCCACCCATGGTTTTTTTTTTTTTTTCATGTAATCTCTACATCTGGATACATGTTACTTTTTCAGGTATATTATTTTATTACATTTTCATTTTCTTTGCTTGCGTGTTAATTTATGTGTCTATGTAGGTGCAATCCTCCCCTGTGTGAAAGTCAGAAGACACTTATGAGACTCAGGATCAGACCTAGATGCCTTTCTCTGCTAAGCCATCTTGCTGGCCTAGATGTCACTTCTTAATAATATTTCTTCTATCTTCATGAATCTTCCTTTCATAGGGATTTTGTATTTGTGTATAATTTTTAGATAGAATTCTTTTAGTAAGTATAACCCTGACGTTTCCAAAACTGTTAAGTTTGGAGAAGAGCTTTAAAACAAATTCTTCAAATAGCTTTTATGTCTGTAATACATATCTACTGTGTTACATTAAAGCTGAATTCCCATTGAACTTGAAAACAGAAGTCTGGACTCATTTATCATATTTAGAAGACTTAAGCACAATCTATATTGTGACTTTACAGCCAGATATGTGAAGTTATTTGTGTAGCGTGTTCCTTTGATATTTTATTTTACTGTCAGCCCGACGAGTTTCCATGTGGGCAACTGTGTGGTCTGGTTTTAAGGCTGGGTCTTGGCTAGGAAGATTGTTGTCTGTTGTCGTTTGTCCATTAAAACCTTGAGCTTGAATGTGATTGCAAATACCTTAGCTCTAACAAGCAGGTGCTTATTGCTTGCTCAGTGGCTTTCTTTTGTCATTGGCCAGGTGCTGTTTGCATGACTTTATTGAATGCTCTATACAGCTTTCTCCATATGTCTGCTTGCAGTTGTCATTGCTACAAACTTTAATGTAAATTTTAGACGTATCTACATTCTATAACAGGTTTGATGCTAAAGATGTGTGTCCATTAGCAACCAGCCTATCAAAATGTAAATGTTTCCAGTCCATGTAGACTCGGACTTCCATCAGCCCTTGCAGCTTTTAATACATGCATGTCTATTGGACACTCAGGATTCTGTGACGTAAAGGTATCTTTATTTTCCAGATCCTTCCCTGTAGGTACACAAAAAGGAGTGCGCTATGAAAATGTAGGTGAATTCAATGCCTCTTGATAATCTACTTTGTCGTGAGTTAAAATGTGTTAGGAGTGAAATGAATTAGCCCTGAGCATTTGATTTTTTATCATTCTCAAAATGACATTTTATACCAATAGCAAGCAGAAAGTACATGAAATATGTAGAAGATAGAAGAGACCAGGGGTCTGGAGAGAAGCTCAGAATTAAGAAACTGGCTGCTCTTTAAGATGACCCAGGTTCGATTCCCAGCACCTACAAGGTGGTTCACCACCTTCCTGTAAGTCCAGTCTCAGACATCTTATGCCCTCCTCTGGCTTCCATGGCCACTGCTTGTATTGTTACACATACATACAAACATGCATACATACATACATACATACACACACACATACATAATATATGCAGGCATATAAAACATTCACAGAGAAACAAAATTAATCTCTAAAGAATTGCAAGATGCATCAACAAGTATAAAGAAAAATGTCTAGAATGGGAATTCTGTTTTGTTAGCAAGTATCTCATAGCTGTATTTGATTATACATTCTAATAAGTATGCATATTCTTATAGGGTTTCCCTGCATCAGTGAATAAATGTGACTTTCATTGATTTGCAGTAAAGAGTGAAGATTGTGGCTTCATCCTAGAGCCCTGTTGATTTTTAGTTAAAATACTTACTAAAATCCTTGTTCCAAAACAGATGTGGACTGTTTTAGAAGGAGGATGCTGGTGTAAAAGTTATAGGAAGGTGCCAGATAGGGGATAAGTGGATATACATCTTATGACAAACGCAGCTCAGGGCAGAAATAATTCATTTTTATAACAAGTGGAGGGGGAAGAGGGTTAATTTTATAAAATGAAAAATGAACAGAGATCACTTCAGATTGTGAAATTGTTTCATGGCCTGGTAAGTGAGGCAGAATTTGATATTTCAATCTGTTCTGGAAGAATATAGTCCATAAAATTGTGGCTTTATAACTGCTGTGTTGTTGTTGGTAGTGGTGGTGATGGTGGTAATGATGTGCATATGTGTGCGTGTGTGTGCGTGTGTGTGCTTGTGTGTGCACGTGTGTGTGTGTGTGTGATGTCCTATAGAACAGTGGTAATTTAGAATCTTTTATAACCCATACACAGGACACTATATAGCATTAATTTATCATAGGTATTTGCTGAGTGACATTTGGCATTCTACAATCATGCTGCCCTGTGTTAAAAGGCAGTTTGATCCTAAGCCCAGTCCCCTTGTCATAAAGCAGAGACTACCTCAGCACTGGCTCTCCCATGCTCAAATGCATTACCCAACGTAAGGAACCTTCTGTTTCTCAATCATCAACAAAATGCTCAACACTGCTGTCAGTTTCCCGTCTTCATTTCAGTCTCCACCCGAGCTGTTCACAAGCTCAGTTGCATGACTTGCTTGGATTCCTACCCTTGAATACCCAAGTGTGTTTATATTAAATTCAATGAAAATGTCATGGTCGTGGATGGTGCAGTAGAACAGAGGCTGCGGCAGGAGAAACCAGTCTGTTCTTGCAATTATGGAGTAGGGAACTTGGAAGGTAGAGTGGACTAGGTTGGGTCAGCCGAGGATAGTTTCCTGGCTAGCCTTTTTATGAAAGGATCCACTTTCAAACTGACTTCTTCACCAGAGTATAGTTTTACAGAATCTTCTGCTTAACCCGCAAAGTAAACAAAGCAGAAGAGTAACAGGAATTACAAATGAGGCAAGGAAAGCAAGAGAAAAATAAATAAGGAATTTTAGATTCCCACCCCTCCAGTGCCGCTGTAACCTCAGTAACACATTTTCAGGAGGACAACGTGAAGTGCTGCACTTAAAGAACAATCCTTACTCACGTACCTTCTGTCTTTAAGTTCAACCTGCATTGGGAGACACATAGTTTACGGATTTATTTCTCCTTGTTTTATTTTTGCCTCTTTAGAAGATAAGCCGCACGCAGGCAGGGATCTCTGACTCCTCTGGATGCTCGCAGACAGTTCTTCCGTGAGATAAGGAGCTTGGTGATCACTCCAGTCCACCGTGTGTTCATCTGCATTGACCCATTGCATGGTAGTTAGCAACACTTGAAGTTTATGGGAGATGACATTTTAATAAATACTTTAAAGATCATTATATATGAACCTGTGTGGTTTTTCTCTTTTGCTGGCATTTCTAACCCAAGGTGTCCACTTTCTTCTCTTCAATCAAGGATAAATAACCTTTTGATGTAGGGTTCTAAAGTCCTACTAACCAGATCCGCACAGTATCAACATAGGAAATGCATGGCATATGGTTGCACTTTAATTTAAATTTCAAAGTGAAAAATAGATTATAAGGTTAATTCCTTAAAAAAACACAAAAGCCCATTATAAGCAGTCTAGTCATCATTGATCCCCCAGTGACCAAAATAAGTAAATAAATAAAAACATAAATAACCCAGGGAATATTGGAAATTTGTAGATACAGATTTGCAGTACCCAAAACAGATGTGTTTCAAGCCTTTGAAACCTCTTCAGTTATGCATGGGTACTTCAGATGCAGGTGAGTGTTATCTTTGTCCAGACAGTATTCGATGAAGACCTGTAAAATTTCAACCTAAGATACTTAAGTAGTGTCAGATATGAACATTCCATGCAGGAAATCAGGAAGGGAAGAAAACAGTCTAATCCCACCAGCAGTTTCAATGTCCCTTATCCAGCAAGCTGGAGTTGATGTTGTAAGTTCCTAAAGCAGAATTGAGCTAACTCATCTGAATTTAATAGTGTCTACCCAGTTCTCTATGAGTCAGGCTGTGTTTCAGAGAAGAGAGCAGGATGTTTGGGACGCTATGAACAGGCTCAGCTCAGCAGAAAGTTAAGTGTGGAGGTTTGAATGATGTGTGCTGTGAGTTCATAGGTCTGTTTGTCCTTCTAGTCTCATATAGACCCCAAATGTAGTGGCCCACTAAGGAACCAAGGTGATATGTGTTGGCTAACTGTAAGATCCATGTAACTTTAGCATATTGGTTTTTAAATACAAACATTTGTTTTTAATAAACTTCATGTCCTAAGACTTACAATATAATGAACTTATGCACATTGTTTTACATTACAAATGATCTATATAAACTATAACATTATTGTGTATCAAGTATCTTCTGCATCACATAACATAATGTTTGTCTTTCATTAAAAGTGGTTTTCTCTTTGCTAAAATTAAGTGTTGACTAATTTACTCTGATTTTAAGCTTTCATTTAAGGTAATGTGACAATACTTAAGTAACTATCTTAAATGGTGTTTTGCTTTTTATTTTAATTCGTAGAATATCTGTATATAAATGCACATGCACACACAGGCACATCAACAATTTGGTTGGTTTCCAAATGCCTCTTGTCTCATAATAAGCATTAGAAACAAAGTTGTTTTTCAAGTTAATGATTTTTCTGACATGACACAATTGATGTAATTGCAAAGTATGTTTTATAGCAAGTGGAAAATATGCCCATTTTTAATTTGTAAATCAACATTTGTTAAAAGTAGTAATCCACATTAAAACATTTAATTCAACGCACATTTAATTTTCAAAACATTGCTTCTGGCAAAGGTTTGACATTTACTTAACAATTATAAGATTGATTTTCAGGATTAAGCTGGAACAATTAATTTGCTATAGCAAATCCTTGATAAAAATATGAACACCATTCCAAACTTTATTCCCATTTTAAATGAAGGCCTTTCTTCCTCGTCAAAGTCAGTGTCATAGTTAGACTTAATTACGCTTCAAGCTTATGTGATAATCATAGCAACTTAGCTTAAATTAACACAATGGCTCAAATGGCAACATTAACAAATGCTCCAGAAACAAATTTAGCACCATGGAAAATTGACTCAGTAGGCACTGGAAATGGGTGCTCTTGTATATTAAGGAAAAAGAGCTAGATGTAGTGATACAGATCTGGAATATCAGTAGTTGGGAGGTAGCAGCAAGATGATCAGGAATTCATAGCCATTGTTGGCACATGAGTTTGAGGTCAGCTCTGCTACAGGTAATCCCCTCTCCAAACAACAAAAACCCAACAGATATTAAGAAATATGAAATACAAAGTGGTTACATGCTATCTTATGTGTAAATCCTTATATATCAGGTACCAAGTTGGTCAGGGGACAAGGGTTTCTCACTGTTTAGAGTATAAAGAATTGTCAGATTTGATATTCTTGTTGAGTCATCAACACTTTCTTCAGTACATTTTCTACATGATTAAGATGGATGTTTACATTTGGCAACACAGCGTGAGATTTATTCTTCAAGTGAAAAGTACTACAGGTCATCCCTCTTGTTACAGTGTTTTTTGACTGCAGACCACAAACAATTACTGTCTCCTTGATTTCCACCCATTCATTGAATCATTATCATTTGTTCATTTGAAAAGATCCCATTATGTGCACCTAACGCAACTGTGAAACATCTATAGATTGAGAATCATCTCTATGTCAAGACAGAGAAAAGAGCTCCAGGCTCTCTGTATTCTTGGTGATTCAGTACTATGTGGGGTTAATTAGAAAGCTATACTGGATATCTTGAATCCCTTGACATTCCCTGGCTCAGTTATTCTCTTTGCTGGCATGATACCCACGTTTCTAAACTGGCTCACTTTCTAATCATTTGTGAGGTTCGTGCTTACTCGTATCCGATCGTTGCACAGAGATTGCTTATTAAATCTGGATCATGCTTCTGCACTTTTAAATGGGCGCTTGGGTCTCCACGTGCTAAACAGTGATTACTCAGCTTTGCACCGCCTCGTTGCTACATACATTCAATTAGGCTTCAGAACGTTAAAGACTCATTCAGAAGTCATGCGTGTGCACGTGTATGTGCGTGTGTGTGTGTGTGTGTGTGTGTGTGTGTGTTTGCACTATGCTGCTGTGTATCACCTAACTCATTAATAGAATGGTATGCTGGCATTAGTGAATACACATTTAGAATGTAACGTTTCACTATCCCAAGAGGCATTAAAATAAGATAGCCGTCACTGAAACCTAGATCATGAGAACATCTGGACTCCCCATCCATATCTGAGAAACCCAGTGCTTCCATTCACTTCACAACCATTTACAGTCTGGTATAATGTTTAATGTATCTCTTTAGTGAATTACAGTCCAAGAACCCCTTTTCTCATTTTTTGTAGCCATGGGGATAATCCTAACAGCTTTTCTTCTGACTGCATTTCTGCTACCAGTGGCACTAGCATACCTACCAGCATCTTCTTGGCTCTTTTGTTTGTAGTTGTTAATACTCTTAGAGTTTTTGTTGTTGCTGCTGTTTTAATAAATGCATAGAAAATGGTTCCACCAGGGCGTCTTATGAATGTGTGTATATCTTACACTCTTCTCATGTTTATCCCATTATATCTCCCTTTTTTAACAATTTATTTCTAATTGAGATAGAATTACGTCACTTTCACTCTATTTTTCTATTTCCCTCTCCCTAGCATTTTTCCCTCCTTTACCCCAAGACCATATCTGCTTTCCTATCACATATAAAATGAACATATACATGTTGTTTGTCTTACTTTCTAGTGAGCCTCATTAACAATCCCAATACCAGCTACACAAATTAATGTCCCCAGGGATGTATAAGGATTCTTCATTCCCTACATCTTATATTTTATTTTTGGTTGATTTTCCTATTAGTAGTTATTCTGACTGGGATGTGACAGTCAACTAGTATCATTTAGATTTTTATTTTCTTGAAGGCTAAGTATTTTTGAAAAATATCTACTTGCCATTTGTGGTTTTTTCATTGGGAACTTACTGATCTGGAGATTGTGTGTGGAGTTAATTGTTTTTAGTTCTCTGTTGATCCTAGATATGAATATCCTTTTGGGTATATAATTGACGAGGGTGTTTCCCATTCTGTCAGCTGTCATTTCCCTTTGCTTATTGTTTATTTTTCTGTAGAAAAGTTTTTTTTTAATTTAATTCAATCCCTTTTGTAAATACCTGGGATGATGGTTCCTGTATTGTTGGAGTTCCTTTTAGGAAGTCTATACCTATACTTAAATCTTGATGTGTTTTCTCTATAGTTTTCTCTTGTGACTTCAGGATTTCAGATCATACATACAGGTCTTTGATCCATTTTGAATTGATTTTTGTACAGAATGAAAGATATAAATCTTGTTAATTGATTACATATATGAGTTCAATAAAGATGATAATTTTATTTCTATACAGAAACAATTACACATGGGAAAGCGTGTAATTTCAAGGATTCATATAGACACATAGAGCATGGAGGTTATAGATGATGAAGTTTAATAGCTCATCTTGGGCTCAGGAGACGGATCATCAGTTAAGAACCTGAGTTGTGTTTTCCAGAAGATATGAGTTCAGTTCTTAGCACACACATGGTGGGTCACAACCATCTGTAACATCAGTCCCAAGGACTCCTGTAGCCTCTGCAAATGCCCAGAACATGTGAAGTATTCAGACAGACATCAGTGAAGGATTAACACCTGAACACATTAAACCAAATAAAATTTAAAAGTGTTTTTTTAAATAGTTGATTTTACTAAAAGAGAGAGAGAGAGAGAGAGAGAGAGAGAGAGAAAGAAGAAAAGGAGAAGAGAGAGAGAAGAAAGAAAAAGAAATGTTCATGATCAGATACAGAGTAATGTTACCATGGTTAAAGCAAATGCAGAAATTTGCTGCATATGTCTAAGACTTGAGTGACTGTAATTTTATTTTTTTCCAGTGTCTGTGTCTCTGCTAGAGAGCTGGAGAAAAACAGAGGCAGGTGCATCCGAGGTGGTCGATAGACCAGCTGGACTTGGAAGGATTAGAATAGAAACCATCTAGTTGTAACAGACTTCAAGTTCTGGCAGCTATGAATAATACCACCGAACAGTTGGCATGGAACTGTTCGAAGACCCAGAGCGACAGAAAAAATCCTGAGAGGAGCTGATTCCAACAGAAAGAATTCCCTGTGGGAGCTGGGGCTACTTTGAGTAATAATTGATCTCAGTTCATATTTCGCAAGGTTGTAATTGCCTGTTTATATCTCTGCACCCTCTCTAGACTGTCAGCGTGGGCAGAGTCTGTCTGTGCTTTTGTAGGGGTAAGGGAGGGCGTGTTCTCCTCAGACATCATCTGGCAGGTGGTGGGTGTTCATTAGCTACTTGTCAATATGTGAATGAAATATGGTTAGCTAGGGTCTTGACTTCAAATCGGCACATGATGGTTCCAACATTTGAAGTTTAATGAGTGTGTCACAGTTGGGACAAGGAAAGGAAGGGCTTTGTTTTTTCCTAGATATTTAGGAAGAATCACTTTGGGGGAAGGGGTAAGATTTCTTTAGACCTCAGTGCTTACAAGGTCCCATCCAAGCTTCCCTATGACATCGCAGTCAGGGTATGCTACCTCTGATGTGATTTATTGATGCACAGTCAGTGTGACTGATAGGCTCTTTCCCACGTTTCTTTGGGACTGACATGGAAAGAAGGGTGAACACACATTAATGAATGGACAATGTTAGTCTATGGGTTTAGAGATTGCAATAACAATGTCTGTTTTAATCTTTGTTGGAGAGTAGAGCAATGTTCTGTATTCCTTTTGGTCCACTGGGCCCTGGGAATGGCGTGGACAGGACGGTCAGTACGCTTCCACTCCTGAACTTTGTACAGACAAAGTTCAGAAGTTCATTATTTGGGATACGGCCTTACAAACTTAACATCGTTATACTCTTCCAGCTAACAGTTCCTGGGTTATATTAGTTAGCAAACACATGTTTCCAAAATTGACAGTTAAGGCTGCCACATCTCATACCTTTTAAGTATATTGCATTCTCCTATGTCTGTGGGCTCTGCTACACGTGGGGAGGCAATACTGAGCAGCATTGGTGACTGGACAAATAAGGCTCATGTATATTGATTTAGAACATTTAAGAACTGAAAAAGACAATGACTTTATGAGCAACAAAGCTTGGGAGGCAGATGGAAAATATGAAAGTTTAGAAATACTGAATTTTCACCTATCTAAGTAGCATATCAAAAGACAGTATCTGACTGGATAGCATAAATATCCTTGACCTTGGTAAGTTATCAAGAGATGTGGAAATAATGACTGGAAACCTCAGAAACAGAAAACATTTTTTTTTTTATTGTTCTCCCTTTACCCCATTTTCCCCCTCCTTCCCAGGAACTCCCTATCCCTTCCCCCCTCCTCCTGCTTCTATGATGGTGTACCCCCACCTACCCACCCCTGTACCTCACCTCCCCACCCTCGAATACCTCCCCCCACGACGTCCAACCTTCATGGGACCAAGGATCTTTCCTCCACTTATAATATAGCTCCCTTGCATATATAGCTGGAGCCATGGGTCCCTCCCTAAGCTCTCCCAGGCTGGTGATTTAGCCCTGGAGGCTCTAGTTGGTTGGGATTGTTGCATTCCTCATGGTGTCACAAATCCTTTCGACTCCTTCAGTCTTAACCTCTAACTCTCTATTGGGAACCCCATGATCAGTTTAATGGTTAACTGTGAGCATCTGCCTCTGAATATGTCAGACTCTTGCAGACCTCTAAGGAGACAGCTATATCAGGCTCCTGTCAGCATGTACTTCCTGATATCCACATCAAAGTCTACCTTTGGTGACTGCACATGGGATGGATACCCAGGTGGAATGGCCTGCAGACGGCCCCCCTTCAGTTTCTGTCCTGCACTTTGTCTCCATATTTGCTCCCTTGAGTATTTTGTTACTCCTAAGAAGGACTAAAGACCCCCCCCCCCCTTGGTCTTCATTCTTCATGAGCTTTATGTGGTCTGTGAGTTGAATCTTGGTATTTCAAGCTTCTGGGCTAAATCCAATAATCAGTGAGTGAATACCATGTGTGTGCTTTTGTGATTGGGTTACTTCACTCAGGATGATATTTTATAGTTCTATCCATTTACATAAAAATTTCTCAAATTCATTGTTTTTAATAGCTGAGCAATATTTCATTGTCTAAATGTACCACATTTTTTTGTATCCATTTCTCTGTTGAAGGACATCTCGGTTCTTTCCAGCTTCTGGCTATTATAAATAAAGCTGCTATGAACATAGTGGGGCATACGTCCTTGTTATATGTTAGAGCATCTTCTGGGTATATGCCCAGGAGTGGTATAGCTGGGTCCTCAAGTAATGCTATGTCCAATTTTCTGAGGAACTGCCAGACCGTTTTCCAGAGTGGTTGCACCATCTTGCAATCCCACAACAATGGAAGAGTGTTCTTCTTTCTCCACATCCTCCCAAGCATCTGCTATCACCTGAGTTTTTGATCTTAGCCATTCTGACTGGTGTGAGGTGGAATCTCAGGGTTGTTTTGATTTTCATTTCCCTGATGACTAAGGATGCTGAACATTTCTTTAGGTGCTGCCTGGCCATTCGCCATTTCCTCAGTTGAGAATTCTTTGTTTAGCTGGGTACCCCATTTTTAATAGGGTTATTTGGTTGTCTAGAGTCTAATTTCTTGAGTTCTTTGTATATATTGGATGTTAGTCCTCTATTGGATGTGGGATTGGTAAAGATCTTTTCCCAATCTGTTGTTTCCCATTTTGTCCTATTGACAGTGTCCTTTGCCTTACAGAAACTTTGCAATTTTATGAAGTCCCATTTGTAAATTCTTGATCTTAGAGCATAAGCCATTGGTGTTCTGTCAGGAACTTTTTCCCTGTGCCTAGATATTCGAGGGTCTTCCCCATCTTCTCTTCTATTAGTTTCAGTGTGTCTGGTTTTAGGTGAAGGTCCTTTATCCCTGGACTTGAGCTTTGTACAAGGAGATAAGAATGGATCGATTTGCATTCTTCTGCATGTTGTCCTCCAGTTGAACCAGCACCATTTGTTGAAAATGCTGTCCTTGTTCCACTGGATGGTTTTAGCTCCTTTGTCAAAGATCAAATGACCATAGGTGTATGGGTTCATTTCTGGGTCTTCAACTCTATTCCACTGATCTTCCTGCCTGTCCTGTACCGATACCAGGCCGTTTTAATCACTATTGCTCTGTAGTACAGCTTGAGGTCAGGGATGGCGATTCCTCCAGAAGTTCTTTCATTGTTGAGAATGGTTTTCGCTATCCTGGGTTTTTTGTTATTCCAAATAATTCTAGCTCTGTAAAGAATTGAGTTGGTATTTTAATGGGGATTGCATTGAATCTGTAGATTGCTTTTGGCATGATAGCCATTTTTACTATATTAATCCTACCGATCCATGAGCATGGAGATCTTTCCATTTCCTGAGATCTTCTTCAATTTCTTTCTTCAGAGACTTGAAGTTCTTGTCATACAGATATTTCACTTGCTTGGTTAGATTCACACCGAGGCATTTTATATTATTTGTGACTATTGTGAAGGGTGTTATTTCCCTAATTTCTTTTCAGCCTGTTTATCTTTCACATAGAGAAAGGCTACTGATTTGTTTGAGTTGATTTTATAACCTGCCACTTTGCTGAAGTTGTTTATCAGGTTAAGGAGTTCTCTGGTGGAAGTTCTGGGGTCACGTAAGTATACTATCATATCATCTGCAAATAGTGATATTTTGACTTCTTCCTTTCCTATTTGTATTCCTTTGACTTCTTTTTGTTCTTAATTGCTCTGGCTAGGACTTTCAGGACTATATTGAATAGGTAGGGAGAAAGTAGGCAGCCTTGTCTAGTCCCTGATCTTAGTGGGATTGCTTCAAGTTTCTCTCCATTTAGTTTGATGTTGGCTACTGGTATGCTGTATATTGCTTTTACTATGTTTAGGTATGGGCCTTGAATTCCCTATCTTTCCAAGACTTTTACCATGAAGGGATGTTGAATTTTGTCAAATGCTTTCTCAGCATCTAGTAAGATGATCATGTGGTTTTTTTCTTTGAGTTTGTTTATATAGTGGATTACATTAATGGATTTCTGAATATTGAACCATCCCTGCATTCCTGAGATAAAGCCTACTTGAATATGATGGATGATTGTTTTGATGTGTTCTTGGATTCGGTTTGCTAGATTTTTATTGAGTATTTTTGCATCGATATTCATAAAAGAGATTGGTCTGAAGTTCTCTTTCTTTGTTGGGTGTTTGTGAGGTTTAGGTATGAGTGTGATTGTAGCTTCATAGAACGAATTGGATAGTGTTCCCTTTTTTTCTATTTTGTGGAATATTTTGAAGAGAATAGGTATTGGGTCTTCCTTATGGGGCTGATTAATTCTGCCACTAAAACCATCTGGGCCCTTGGAATTTCATTTTCATCTTTTCCTTTTTCCCTTGGGTTTTGGGTTTCTCTTTTGGGCTTGGTTTTCCCGGGGATGTTTGGGTTGGGACCTTTTTGCTTTTTGCTTTTCCCTTTAAATGTTGTGCGGGGTTTTCCATGGTTCTTTTTGAATGGGATTCCCTCTCTTTTTCTCTTGTATTCTGTGGTGATGCTTGCATCTGTGACCCCCTGATCTCTTTTTTAGGGTTTTTCTATCTCCAGGGTAGTCCCCCTTTGGATTTTTTATTGTTTTTTTTCCTTTTTTAGACCCTGGTTTTTTTTTGTTCAATTCCTTCACCTTTTTGGGTTGTTTTTTCTTGCAATTTTTTAAAGGGATTTTTATGTTTCCTTTTTAAAAGGGTTTCTCCCTGTTTACCTGTGTTCTCTTGCAAATTTTTTTAAAGGTTTTTTTTTTTTTCCTTTTGGGGGCCCCCTTTTTTTTTTCCTTTTTTTTTTAAAAATTTTTTTCTTTTAAAATTTTTTTAAAGGAAAATTTTTTTTTTTTTTTTGTTGGGGGATGGGGTTTGGGGGGGGGGGAAAAAAGGGGGGGGGTTTTTTTTTTTTTTTTTTCCCCCCCCCTTTTTTTTTTTTCCTTCGTTTGGGGGGTCTGCCCCTTTTTTTTTCCGTTTTTTTTTTTCCCCGGTTTCCTTTTTTTTTTTTAACCCCCTGGGGGGGGCCCCCCCCCCAAGGGGGAAAATTTTCCCGCCCGGGGGCCCCCCCCTTTTTTTTAAAAGGGCCCCCCCAAAAAAAATTTTTTTGGGCCCGGGCCCCCTTTTTTGGGGGGGGGGTTTTTCCGGGGGGCCCCCGGGGTTTTTCCCCCCCAAAAAAACCCCCCCGGGGGGGGGGGGGGGGTTTTTCCCCCCGGGGAAACTTAAAACCCCCCCCAAAAACCCCCCGGGGGGGGGGGAAGGGGGGGGGGGGGTTTTTGGTTTTTAAACCCCCCCCGTTTTTTGGGGGGGGGGGGGGTTTTCCGGTGGAAACCCTTTCCGAAGGGGGGCCCCTTTTTTTTCAGGGGGCCCCCCCCCCTTTTTTCCCCCCAAAAAAAAATTTAAAAAACCCCCCAAAAAGAAAAAAGGGGGGGGGAAATTTTATTCTAAAAAAAAAAAATTTTTTTTTTTTTCAATTTTTTTTAAAATTTTTTTTTGGGGGGGGGAAAAAAACCCAAAAATTTTTAAAAAAAACCCCAAAAAAAAAAAATTTTTTTCCTTTTTTTATTCCTTTTTTTTTAAAAAAAGGTTTTTTTCCCTTTTTTTTTTTAAAAAAATTTTTTTTAAAAAAAAAAGGGGTTAAGGTTTTTTTTAAATTTTTTTCCCAAATATTTTTTCCCCCTTTTAAAAAACCCGGTTAAAGGGGGAAAAAACCCCCCCCAAAAAAAATTTACCCATATTCCTGTTAAAACTTTTTTTCCCAAAGGGGGGTTTTTTTTAAAAGGGGAAAAAATTTTTTTTTTCCCGGGGGGTTTTTTTGGGGCCCCCCCCTTTTTTTTTAAATTTTTTTTTTTTCCCCCCCCGGGGGGCCCCCCAAAAAAAAATTTAAAAGGGAAAAAAAAAACCATTTTTAAAAAAACCCCCCCGGGGGGAAAAAAAAAAAAAACTTTTTTACCCCCTTTTTTTAAAAAGGGGGGGGGGGGGGGGGGGGGGGTTTTTTTTTGGGTTTTTTCCCCCCTTTTTCCCCCCCCGGGGGGTTAAAAAAAAAAATTTTTTTTTCCCCCTTTTGGGGGTTTTTTTTTTTTTGGGGGTTTTTTTTTTAAAAAAATTTTGGGGAAAGGGGGGGGTTTTAAAAATTTTTTAAAAAAATTTTTTTTTTTGGGGCCCCGGGGTTTTTTTGGGTTTAAAATTTTTTTGGGTTTTTTTTTTTTTGGGGGCCCCCCCCCCTTTTTTTTTTTTTTTTTTTTTTGGGGGGTTTTTTTTTTGTTTTTGGGGGGGGGCTTTTGGGGGGTTTAAAAAAATTTTTTTTGGGGGGGGTTTTTTTTTATTTTGGGGGGGCCCCCCCCCCTTTTTTTGGGTTTTTTTTTTTTTTGGGGGGGTTTTTTTTGGGGGGTGGGGGGAATTTTTTTTTTTTAAAAGGGGGTTTTTCCGGTTTTTTTTTTTTTTGGGGTTTTTCCCCCCCCCCCCCTTTTTTTTTTCCCCCCCCCCCCCAAATTAAAATTTTTTTTTTAAAAAAACCCCCCCCTTTTCCCCCCCCCTTTTTCCCCCCTTTTTTTTCCCCCCTTTTTTCCCCTCCCCCCCTTCCCCCCCCCCCCCCCCCCCCCTTTTAAAAACCCCCCCCCCCCCCAAAAGGGGCCCCCCCCCCCCCTTTCCCCCTTTTTTTTGCCCCCCTTTTTTTTTTTAAAATTTTCCCCCTTTCCCCCTTTTCCCCCTTTTTTTTTTTTGGGGATTTTTTTTGGGGTTTAAAAAAAAAAAAAAGGGGGTTTTTTTTTTTTAAAACTGAAAAAAAGGGGAAAATTTTTTAAAAAAAAAACCCCCCAAAAAAAAAATTTTTTTTTGTTTAAAAACCTTTTAAAAAAAAAAAAAAGGGGGGGGGGTTTTTTTTTGGGGGTCCCTTTGGGAAAAAAGGGCCCAAAAGGGAAAAAAAAGGAAAAAAAAAAAAGGGGAAAACCCAAAAACGGGGGTTTCCCCCCCAAAAAAAAAAAAAAATTTTTTAAAAATTTTTTTGGGGGGGGAAAAAAAAAAAGGGAAAAAAAAAAAAAAAAAAAAAGGGAAAAAAAAAAAAAAGGGTTTTTTTTTAAAAAAAAAAGGTTTTGGGGGCCCCCCAAAAAAAAAAAAAATTTTAAAAACCCCCCTTTTAAACCCAAAGGGGAAAAAAAACCCCCTTTCCCTTTTAAAAAATAAAAAAAAAAAAAAAGGGTTTTTTTTTTTGGGGGGGGGAAAAAAAAAAAACCCCCCAAAAAAAGGGGAAAAAAAAAAAATTTTAAAAAATTTCCCCAAAAGGGTTTTTAAAGCCCAAAAATTTTTTCCCCCTTTTTTTTTTAAAATTTTTCCCCCCCCCCCCCCCCCAAATTTCCCCAAAAACAATTTTAAAAAAATTTTTTTTTTTTTGGGGTTTTTTTTAAAAAATTTTTTTAAAAAAAAAAAAGGGGGTTTTAAAAAAAAAACCTTTTTTTTTGGGAAAAAAGGGAAAAAAAAACCCCCCAAAAAAAAAAAGGGGGGAAATTTTCAATCAGTTGTGTGGGTGTTATCCTCAGCAACAGGCTCTATTGTCAGTTTGTGGAAACCAACCCATTGTCTTGGCAAAGCCTGGGTTATTGGGAAATTTCCATGTGACCCCCTTGGCCAACAACTCAACTGAATGTAACCCAATCACTAAATAGAGCCTTGCTTGGTGAAAAGAGTTGGCCAGTTGAGAATCCACCTACCCCATTCTTAGAAGACTTCATTAGGGTCACCTTCAAATTTTAGAGAAGTGTCCACTGCACTAGGTTTCCATAGCACCCTTCAAATGCCCCATTCCAGCTGTCTTTCTTTGCATTCCCTCCCTCAACCCTTTCTTTCCTCTCCCTCCTCACCCATCTTGCTGTTCCCTTTTCCCCACTCCTGCCACCTGTTCACTTATAAAATCTATTTTATTTTTTCCTCCCAGGAGATTATGTTTTTCCCCTAGTCATCCCTTCCTCTTATCAGCTTCTCTGGCTTTACGGATTGTAGGTTGATTATCTTTCTGGACTATTTTAATATTAACGCATGTACAGTAAAGGTCCAAGTTCTTCCTGCACAGCACAGTTAAGTGCTTATAAGCAGATGCAAAAGAAAATAAGTTTGATTGCTGCCTATGGAGTCCCCATTGCACACCTGGAGGGTGCCAATCATGGTTCTATTATATAAATGGAAACCGTAATTGTTGAATTATCATAGATAAGAAAAACTCAGAACCTTGGTTTTACATTTTTTATTCTAATCAGTTAAGCCACTAACTACTGAAGAAAAGGCTTTTTTATTGTTGTTTTGTACTGTTAGTCTGATGCTGTGTGCTTGGTAAATGTAGTCATCACGGTTACTCACCCTTGGTGATGAAGAATTTGCTCATTAATACATTTATTCTGTATTGGCTCAGAGAATATAACCACTGTGCATGCTTACACAGAAACACCAGGCTTAACTGGTACCTGTCGGCTAGCAAGACATTCTGCCAGCATGCTATTTAACACATGAACTACAACAACAACAAATGAATGTGCTCATTTGGAGAGATACAATTGTAAAAGATAATTATGGAAAAGCAGCCCAATGTGTCTAAGCCTTATATTATTCCTGTAGGAGATGAGATTCTTAAATCCGTTCTTTCTTTATCACAGGTGGATTAAAGATCATCTTCGAGAAACAGTCAGGAAACACTGTCTGCACCTCCTCATTAGAGATGTGTACACTGTGGATTGTTTGCTGCAGTGCTTTCTGCACACACTGAGTAGGAGAAGGGAATCGTACGATGTTTACATGGGTTATAAATATAACTTGTTAAGTGTCTACTGCTTTGTGTTTGGTCTTCAGATGTAAGACTCAATTTGAGATGAGACTGGTCAGGATTCCAAAGCTTTGAAACTATGATGAGGAGGTGCTATTATTTTGCTTTAATAAGAGCTGTCGTTGCATAATTATTTCAGTTGGCTTCATTTTTATCAATCACTGTTTCACATATCGAAGAACCCAATGAAAGCATCATTATCAAAGCTTCATCAATGGGATGAAAATACAACCCACTCCCCACTGCCACTTGTTATACAGTCACAGGATGGAACACAGCAAATATCCCATGTGTGGAGGAATACATTAGAGGTTTTACATTGGTCTGTTTCTCTTTAGTACTCATGCTAACTGGCTCAGAGGCTTACAGATACCCTTCATTAGGGGTCACATGATTCTATGGTCACCATACGAGTACATTACATTCATATGAGGTGCGAAGGAAAAAGAAATCTCCCAGCATTTATACCAGGAAGCACTTTTAATCACATGTGATTTTGATTAGTCAGCACCCTGGTATCTTTCAGCCACAATGTGCCAAAAGTACTCTTGCCTCTGACTCATCTGAAAATTATCCAAATAAGGACAGAAAAACTAATAATGCAGCTTCTTACATGAAGATTACATTCCATATAAGAAATACTTACTCATGTCTATGACAGGCAGCACTTAACCATGCTGTATCTTTATCATCATATTGACCATTTGGTTGACATGCCTTCTATAGTTTTGATAAAAAATAAAAAACACTAATCACATGGGACTAAGAAACATTCTTTCAGATTGATGTAGTCATACATAGTCACTCCTGGAAATCCATAGTTCTGAAATGATGAGCTTTATCCTGCTAGCCAGTACCATATTGAAATAATTTGATAATGGGTAACATGTAAGAAAGCACATTTTTTCCTCAAAGTTGGAATCTAAGCACTTCTGTTTACATATTGTACACTGTCTTACTATCTACACAGATAGTATTAGACCCTATAAAAACATCATTTCCCATTCTTTAGCCAAGGGAATATTTAGACAGAGAAAGGTGAGTATTCCAGAATTAGAGAAAAATACATAATATAATACATAAAATATTTCAAAATATATACAAGTTGTTCAAAAGAAAATAAGTGCATTGAAGATAAAGCAATAAATCAAAATGATGAATGAGAAGTCTTAACAAAAGCCATAAGAGATAGCTAAGTGTTTTGAAATTAAACTCATATTTTCAAGATGCCATGACAGAATAAGTTTGGAGATTGAATAATCTATGAGACTGTGACACAGAAATAATAAACAGAGTAACCAGTAAGTAACCAGAACATTCACTGCAGTATAAAGAATGGAGAAAAATAGTAAATAAAATAATATAAGATGAAAATGAGACAGAATTTCTTTAGTAATTAAATACAGATAGGAAAATTAAAACAGTAGAGTTGAAAATTAGCCATGAACTACCTAGAGGATGTAGGGAGATTCTCTAAAAGGAAACCAAATGGATGACAGATGATTGCCTGACAAATGATTGGCAGACTCAGGAAGAACTGGATCTGACAGGTGTGCTGTGAAGGACAACAGTGAAGAACACATTATTGTAATAGCCACATATTACATACACAGCAGAAGGAGAAACTGAGTTAAAACCACAAAACAATACAAAGGCAATAACTGTTCAGGTTGAAAATGGAATATGAAGTATTATAAAATATTTAATCGAAAATGAGATAATATGGGAATCAACTTTTAATTTTCGTGTAAAATGGTCAGTATGACATAATATATATATATAACATCAAAGCATACATTTTATAGATCAATAAATAGATGTGTATATCAATCCTAACATGTTAGCTATGTTTTCCATGTATTCTCATGCTGTGCCAAGACAACTCAATGAGGTGAGTGAGAACATTTCTTCTCAGTGACTCTCTAACACATTAGATGAACTCTTATTCTTGGATGGAAGACAGAACTGTTGCTTGGAAATACAGGAATGGTGAATATTCGTGGGCCAGGCCATATTATGATGTCATTCGTTAAATAAGAACTAGGGGATCTGATAAAATACCCGAAAAGTCCAAGGCTTATCTCAGCAGTATCTCAAGATGTTAATGCTTGTCAATAATTCATAATCATCAGGTGAACATTCTGTTTCTACCCAAAGGGACTTGTGAATGGCTCAAGACAAACTCCAGCATAGGGTTCTTTCCCATGCTCTCATTAGGTGTGCTATGGTGACTCAATTGAGACATTCATGTTCTATAGAAACTGGTCACTCACTGTAACCATGGAAATATGAGGTAATTGTTAGTGAACCCAGCTACAATCAATTATACATGTGGTTTATAAAACATTTAAATAGTAAGTGTTCTTTCTTTATTCAGTAGTGCTTGGGGTATAACCATAACATTTGCTCTTGTGCTTAACTGTGCTGTGTATGTATCCTGTGCTTTGAAATCAAGGGAGAGTCCTGCACTCATGTGCTGTGTATGTGTCATGTGCTTGGAAATTAAGGTAGACTACTGCACTTATGTTTGATTCTTGAATGACAGAATGAGGTGACTCCCTCTCCTACTCCAGCCAACCTCTTATCTTCTACTCCTTGGTCCCTGGGAACCTGGGTGCCCTGGCGTATTCTAATTGACACTGTAACTACCTACCAGAATTGTTAGCAAATAATTCCCACTAATGATAATAATTAGAAGAATCTTAAGTACTTCTGTTTAAGAAAGTGCTTCAAAATGAAGTTCATAGGTTTTTAAAGTTTAAACGTACTAATTATGTTGAAACTGAACCTGATTTTTTTTGGGGGGTGGGGGTGGGGGAACCATTGTATGTCTCCTGCTGAAGTAATCACCATGACATGAGCAATGATGATTCTTGTAGTGTGTATGGTGCTAATTCCTGGGGGACAGTGACGATGATAAAATGCATGAAGACCAGCTCACACTGCTTTGAATGCTCTTGTTAAGTTTTATTAGAAAGCTAGCTTTTAGTTGTTTAATATACTTGTTTTTTATTGGACATTTATTTATTTACATTTCAAATGTTATCCCCTTTCTTGGTTTCCCCTCTAGAAACCCCCTATCCCATCCTCCTTCCCCTCGCTCCCCTGCTTCTATGAGGGTGCTCCCTCACCCACCCACCCACTCCCGTCTCCCCGCCCTCTCATTCCTCTACACTAGGGAATCAAGCCTTCACAGGACCAAGGTCCTCTCCTCCCATTGATGCCCGACAAGGCCATCCCGTGCTACATACATGGCAGGAGTAGTTTTAAATAAAAATACTTGTTTATAAGTTTGGTTTAACACTTTAGGAAAACAAAAGCTAAAAAGCAAATGTGTCAGGTGTTTTCTTAGATATATCTATCATAATTTTTTTTCTTTCACACATAAGCATGCCTACTAAGTACTTATCACAAGAGTATTATAAAGCATACATGCCTTCTCAGTACTTACAAGAGTAATATATACCAAAATAATTTCCATAAAAATAAATTAGTTTATAAAATGCATTAAATAGCACAGTGATCTTTGTTTGAAGAAATATAATTTATTATTTTCTCCCTTTACTTTTGATCAGTGTGTCAAAATCTTTTTAAGAAACATTTTCACAGAGTCATGAATAAAATGTTACAAGACTTTTATCATCATCAGGAGCAGGAAAGCACTGAGAAGTTGCTGGATTTCACTGAAAACAAAACAACAACAACAATAACAATACACCCTCGCCTGTTTAAGTTTGTTCTCCACGTTCAGTATCATTCCTTAGAATCCCATACATTAGGGACTACAGAGGTGAATCAGTGCTTATGAGACTCACTGGTCTTTCCGAGGACCTAAGTTTAGTTCCCTATGTTACCAACTGCCTGTAACCCTGTTTCCAGAGGATCCCATGCTGTCTTGCCTTCTCAGAGTCCTGAATTCATGTGGTGCACATAAACTCTTGTAGGTACACATATATCACATAGGTATAAAAAAAAAACACATAAAAGCCATAAACATATAAAAACCCCAAAAATATATACATTAAATTTTTTCTTAACAAAACCAATTATTTTAACCTATTTCTATGCCATTTACGTCTGCACATGGAGCACTTTTACCTACATTTTTTAGCGATAATCTAGTGAGTGTAGATATTTAAAGTGTACTGTTAATGAAAGTACTGAAATATAAACATAAGCTTACTTTTAATTGTTTGAGGATAATATATTTTTAATTCATATGACCTGTTCATTATCTCTTTAAATCCTTTGTTATTTAAATTCCAAATAAATGTCTAATATGTTAAGAGTTTACAAATAGAGGTTAATAGAGGTTAACCTACTTCAAGATAGATCAGCAAGGAAAACAAAATCTGAAGAACCAGGAGTCACCTTCAGCTATTTCACATTCAGAGAGAGCATTCACACCCATGACTGCAAACTGTTTGTCTCTTCCCCTAATTTTGTAGATTAAATTCATCATCATTTGTTATTTAAATTGTGAAAGACAACCACTTTCTGTGAATCACATTATTTGACCCACTCAATAAAATGTTTAATGCACAATTACTATAAGAGTTTTAGGGCAAATTATTTTCTATTAAGTATTACTTCAGTGTGTCTTTGAAAGTATAGGTATTTATAACTGGGTAAATCCTCTATTTCTGTAAAAAAAAAATGTCTTTACTTATATAACACTGTCACACCAAGGTTTATGCATAATTAGTAGTTATCACGAGTGCAACTAGATTAATGTGTAAGAAAATTATCTCTACTAATAAAACTAGCATCTAACATATTAATGTAGTAAATTAATATCCTGGTTGAAGAAACACATATTATTAAAACATTTTCTGTTTCTACTTTTAGTTTTGTTGACACATGGAGTCTGGATTCAAAGTTGAGTTTGGGGGGAAATTGCATATAAACATACATTAAACATTATGCGGTTTCGTCATCACTGAGGGAGAGCAGAAACTAGTATTATCTTTCTGTATTATATTATTATTATTTCTTATTGTATTTTATTTCTGTGTTGAACACCTAGAAGATTTGTTAGAAAATAATAGCATTTAAATATATAGTAGGAAGAAAATAATTAAAATTTAAATCCTAAACTGAAACCTTAAATTTTCTTAATTCTAGCAAATATTTGGTGCTGAGCATATTTGAGAAGTTTATTATTTTTATAATTGTACCTCTAAACATTCTTCACGTGAAATGTGATTAAGTGAATGTCCATTAAATTATTAAGGAAGCTAGTAAAGAATCTATGTCTTTAGAGATGAGTTATTTGTGGATGACAGTTAATTTAATGTGGGCAATTTTATTTTGGAGTGGATGTTTCAATGTTTTGCTTTCCATGGTGAAGATACCAGTATAAGATACATTTAATATGTCAGAGAAGTTAATTCCTTTATCCTGACCAAATTTGTAAGGTCTGAGTGGGTCCAAGGACAGTCTCAGCTTCTCATGAGATACAGACCCATGTAGATTTATGAGAGTCGGGGAACAGTGTCTTCCCTCTTGCTCACAGTCAGGCTTCCCACACAAAATTAATCCATGAGAATTCGGTCGTAGTGAATGGAGGGGACTTTTAAGGGGTCCTTCATTGTTCCATCAAAAGAATTTCATTTTGGAAAATTTTAAATTAAATTTGCTATTTGTTTGCCTTTTACTGCAATCAGTAATGAGATTGCATATGAAATCTTGTGTTCGGGAATGTTCTGTAAATTCCTCACTGCTGGGCTGCTTGGCTAGTTTTTGGTAATAAGGAACATGTTAGTAACAACTGCTACACTGTGTTGGACTTCTGACTGAAGGGGTATTGAAAACTGATTGTGGCCCTAAGTCACCTTGTCTATGTTAATTTTCTCCAACAACAATAGAACATGTATTGACTTAGGTGTAGGAGTGAGATCTTCCATGTGGAATATTTCATTCTAAGAAATAATAGATATTCGGATTGTAAGGTCCTATACTCTTTGTCCCTGCACCATTTTTGTTTCTCTTCTCAGCTGTCATGTGCTCTCGGACACTCTGTGGCCTGACCACAGGGCAAGTCTGTCTTTGCTTCTGTTCTTTTTTCTTTCTCTTCTCCTCTTTCTGTTTCTACCGCTCTCCGAAGAGGTTGTTGTAGCTACTTCTAAATTTACACCCTCTGCCCGACTCCATCTCTTCCTGCTCTTCCCCATCAAATCTGGACTAGCAGCCTTGCTAGCACTAGTTCACTTCAGTGGTTTCTCATTACTTCAAAGGTGGAGTTTACTTCAGAGCACGGAGAGTCTTGCCCCCAGCCTTTCATTCCTTCTCTGTGTCCTGTTATCCGCATCTGTCCAGTGAGCCACAGCTCTTCTCTCAGTGTACAGCTGGGAAGTGCCATTCCCATTAGAGGTCATTCCTAGAACGCTACATACAGTAATATCCCTTATATACTGTTTTGCATCTTATAGTTTCAGTTGTCCATAGGCAGTCTTGTTCCAAAATACTCTGATGAGGGAGGACGAGTCGGCTTAGTGGTTAAGAGCACTTACTACTTCTGTAGAGGACCTGGATCTATTCCCAACATCATTATGGCAGCTCATCATCATCTGTAACTCTAGTCCCGGGAGATCCAGTGCCCTCTTTTGACCTTTGCATATATAGTGCACATAAATTCATTCAGGTAACACACTCATACACTTGAAAAATAATAAAATAATCTAAAAAACTTAAGAACACCCAGTGGGAAATTCCAGTGGGAAAAATAAATATGTAAATTTCAAGCAACTTTTATATAGATTGTTATAGTTGCCCCATCTCATTATTCTTGTCAATTTTTAATGTGCTTAATTTATAAATAAAATTGTATATTTTATATATATAATTATTTTATATTATATATAATTATTTTATACTTTATATAAAATTTATATTTTAGATTTTAGATATAAAATTCTTTTATATTTTCTATATAAAATTATATAATATATAATCATTTTATATTTCACATATAAAATTATATATATATATAAATATATACACTATATATTTATACAATATATAAAAAATACATTTTATATATAAATTAAAATTATACAGGTATGAATGTATAGATGAAAACAGTGTGGGTGGAGTTTGGTATGAACCTCAGTTTCACCCTCCACTGATGAGTCTTGGAATGTGTCCTCTGTGGATAACAGGATTGTATATAGTTAGATATAGATATACCTGTCATTCATTGTCCCTACATCCTCCCATTGGTGGACATCAAGGTTTACAACTGAATTCACAGTACCTAAAATGCTGTTTTGCATAATAAAACCATGCAAATCTTGTTTAAAAACTGAGTGACTTGATGCGTTTTTTTCCCTGAAGAGTATTGGTTTCGTTCTTTGAAATTTCATAATGTTGTGATGAGGAGAAATCGGCATAGAATGAAATATGCTATTAGTAAGTATGAGCACAGTGGTGTTTGAAAGAGGATATCATTGCATTAATTTTCCATGGGATAACATGGGTTATTGAATCAAGCCTACCAATCATTACTACAAGCATTTGAACCATTGTAAATACACGAGTTCTTCCAAGTGGAGGAGGAAACCTGAGCACATAGGGAAAACGCATTCCATAGGATGCTGAACTTGTAGTTCATAACCCATTCATCACTTGTTTGCTGGGCGATGGGTGGAGTAAAGTCTAATTTGGTCAATGGCTGCTGTTGACAGTTCTTGTTTCCTACGGATTGAAAGTTCTCATCTTTCAGTTCTGTTGAAAGTAGTCCTTGTGGACAAAGATATTTAAGTATGCTTTCAAATTATAAATGAATTCCAAGTACTTAATATCCCAAACGGAGATTAATCTACAGACAACATAGCAATCCAAGGAGAGAAAGACAATGGCATATAGCAAGACTCTTGTTCTGGCCAACACTCATTGAGCTAAGGCTGCTCTGATCTCTTACAGGGTATTACATGTGTGCCCATGGTTCAACACCTAATTACATAGCATCTTGCTCGGTAATAATCTGATTTTTTTGTAAGATTAACTCAGTTTCTAAATTTTTAACAAACCAAACAATAAAATATGAATATCCATAAAACTTGCCATATTCTCATCCCCGGGAAAGACAATAACAGGAGACGCTGGCTTGTGAATAATGAATGATAGCTTTATTGTTTGGAGCGATTCAGGATAAATGTTGCCTGCTGAATGACTGGCATAGAGTGGATGGATGAACGTGCTTACTGCAGGCCAGCAAGAGTACAGAGAACGTAAAAAAACATGCATGGTACCTTATAGTAATTCTTAGTAGTAAATCTGAAATAACTATGCCATGTGCATAGAAACACACAGGGTGCGTTCCAATAGTTCTCACTGGTAAAACTTAAATACCTATGCCATGAGCATAGGGGTTCAGTTGATCTGTTTCTCAGAAAATACTCTCATGATAAAGAGTCAAAGAAGTCTATAAGAAGTGAGCATTTACAAGGAATTGCTCCTATGGGTACAGAAATTCTATAGTATTGGCCAATCCATTGAGTACAGTCCAGGTTTATTAGGGTATCCTTTCATAACATGATGGCTGGGATAGCTTACAGCAACAGGGAGTTTTCCTCCTGTTCTAGAGGCCAGAAATTTAAGGTCAAGGTGTCAGCAAGACTGGGCTTTTCTGAAGCTGCTTGGGTATCTGATTCATGCCTGGGTCTTAGGTTTCCAGCCTGATGGAAAAATAGAATTCCAAAGCTCTGGCGACCAGTTCCAAAACTTGGATGACCTTCTGCCTTCATACTTATCTCTATCAACAGCTGTATATGATTGGGGGTTCACAGTACTCCAGTGTGAATATCTCCTAAATAATTACATCTATACAAACCCCCTTTCAAATACAAGTACATACTGTTTAATTGGAGGTTATATTAAATTGGACTTATAGGAATGAGCCCAGTTTAATATAACCAGTGGAGTATGGGAAGCTATGAAAGGAGTCAGGGATGAGTGAGGCGTTTTAGGAGGAGCAACTAGAAGAGTAGGTGAAATCCTTACTGGAAAGAGAAAATTAGGACAATCAAATTGGCTGTCGGTCAGAGGCTGAGCTTTAGGAAGATTGAGCTTGAGGGGTCCATGTGAAGTGTGTTATGTTTGTACTGTGAACCAGAATATCACAGGCCCACCAAGCGGTAGACCATACAATATACATTTAATTAATAACTCCATATCTCTTTGTGAGGAAAATTACAGAAGTGATTTTGGAGACCTAAAGTATTTATAACTTGCACTGACATGCATCACTAATAAAGCATGGTGTACAATTTTTGTCTGGCAAATTTAGCTTTTTATTCCTTCACAAATATCATATTTACCCATGATTTAGTTTACCATTTCAAGCCTTTTGGGCAAGATTTTGTTGGCCGTGAATGGGATCTGGCAGAAGAACTTCCCTCAGGGGATGAGGAAATTCAAGAAGAATAGAATCATTGTGGGCTGCTAGAATATTCTTCTTTCAACAGCACATTGCTGTTTTATTGGTGAAAGTAACCATGGAATTTGATAATTAAAAGAAATAATAAGCAAAATTCTAGGCAACAAGAAGTGAGGATTTTTAAAAAGCTCTGTCAAGCGTGAATGATATCTTAAAACACACAATTCATTGGCCTTGATACGCTTTCTTTTAGACCCCTGCTGTAACTGTATTTGAATGTCTACAAGTTTTCATGCCTACACAAAAGGATATAGGAAAAGGGGTATTCGAGACTTTTCCCATCTCTTATCATAGGAGACCCTGAGATCATACTTCCAGAGTGTTCTCTCATTTTATTGGTGCCTTTGAGTTACTTGAAAACCAAAAACTCAATATAACCGTGCGACTAATTTTCATAGTTAAAATTCAAGCTTACAGTGATTATTAGTGATGAATTTTAATAGACATATTCAGACTTTTAAAATATGTGTGTGAATATATCTTACAGAAGATGGGATCCTGGTGTCTAAATCAGCATCGCCTAACAGTTTGTAAGTGTAGAACATTGCCATAGTTATTATCAGTCCTTCCTGACTATGTAATTAGAGCATTGAGTTTGGCAGGAGTTCCCTCATTTAAATTGATTATCATCTGAGAATAAAACTTCGAGACTGCATGGTCTAGTGAAGAGAAAGAAGGATTGATGGGGAGAAATTCTGGTTCCATTCCCAGATTTAGAATAGCTCCATCATATGACTTGGACAGCAAGTCAATTAATTCTATTTGCGGAGTGTTAAATGCAGCTACCCCCCTTTCTTGGCAAGTCTTCTCCATCACTGATCCTGTTCTCTTTGCTTGCCCAGTGAATCTGATCAGTACACACTAGTTGACTTTTCCCTACTCATCAATCAGAAGAGGGGGGTTGGACAAATAAAACTCCGAAGGACAAGTGCGGTGCTTTCCAAGAGTAATTTTGGATGTCAGCATTCAGCATTAATGGAACAGAGGACATTAAGGAAGTTTAAATTCCCATGGCCAAGATGTGTTTTCAGGAGCAACTTTCCTTGATACACTGGAGATTATGCTTGTGTCTTATGGCCAATGGAGTTAGGGTCTAGGGCATTATTCTCCAAATACATTAATGAATCTGTTTAGCAGTTAAAACCAAAAGCACTACCAAAGAAACTGAGAACTCTCTACTACAACAATAGTCACTTTAACACGAAGGCATCGTGTCTCAAGCGGACGTGTCTTTTTAATCCCCTCCATCCATTCCTTTACATTCACTCTGGCTTGCACACAGCTCGGAATCTGCTCCCGTTTTCATCCTAGTTGGGATAGCATTTGACTTAGTATCAACATTTGCTTGTTGCTGGCCCTTTGTATACTTCATTGACACCGTGAATCGAATCTCCGTGTCCTCTCCTGGCTCTGAGCCGCAGTGCACCTTCCTTACAGTTCCCTGAACAAAGCAAACCAATGGGCATTTCAGAACAACAGAAGTGTCTTACCTCGGGGGTCTGGAGACTGAAGGTCTGAAATTAGGTTATTGGCAGAGCAATGAGAGATACGGAGCCTGTAAAAGAGGATTCTTTAGTGCCTTTCCCTGCCTCTAGCAGCCCCATAATTAGGAGATGTATTAGCACAGATTCTTCCTCTAGCACTTGTCTGTGTACTATCCTTTGAAAGCTTTAACCATGCTGGATGGGGTCATCCTTATCCAGGGTAATCCCATTTTATCCGGTGGCATCTGCAAACATCCTGTTTCCAAAGACTGCCATATTGATCCTGTGGAGTTAGTTAAGGTAGACTCTCTTCTTGAAAAACGAAGGTCCACTCTGTGCCCTTGCCTCTAGGTTGTTAATCTTACAATATGATTTTCCTCTCTGTAGTTAAAGACTGCCCCACTATCTCCATCAGGGTCATGACTCGAGTTTTGTTTTCATAAGAATACCAGTAGCCTTTCTTATATGAATGCTTTGGTGACTGAATGAAACATGTTCACCCATTAATAAAATAAAAATGCCAGGGATCAAAGGAATGAAAAGAAGTCTGTGAAGGAGAACACTGGGAATAATTCCAAAGGAAAAGGTAGTGGAGTGGGGGCTTCTATTGGTTGAACGAGTTACCAGTGCGTTCTCATGAGGGATGAAATTCTCAACACATGGACAGTGAGTACATAGTTCACTATAGCTCTTTATGCAGCAAGTATTCAAAAGAAGTAGAATGGTAGAGCAGGCCTGTGACCTCCTTGACTTGGGAAGCTGATGTAAGAAGGGTAGAAGTCTAAGGCCTGACTGGGTTCTAGAACAACCTTGAACATAGCTTAGTCAAATTCTAGAGACTTGTCTGAAAATAAAAAATATAAGTAAAACTAGGCATGGGTGCGGTTCATTGGTAGACTACTTTACCTAGCATTCAAAGTTCAGGAAAAGGGAAGTATGAAAGAAAGCCTTACCCTGAGAGTTTTGGATTAGAATGATCAGAGGTTAACCCCCACCCCCACCCCCAGTAATTTAAATTGTTGTGTCACAATTCACTTCAGATTATGTGTGGACCTCTGCAGGGGAAGAAGCTGGGGAGCTTCTTTACTGTAAGCTTAACCGATTGTGTTTGAAAAGAGTGACCTAGCATCTGAATACATCACGCATCTCCCACTTAGGCACTGTTTCATGGCCGAGATCAAAACCGGCAGAGAAACAAATACTCATGTTCTATCCACCAAGAAAAGCTACGGCCATCATTATTTACAGAAACACTCTGTGAACTTTCCTCAGCCGCCACAGCTGCCTGGAGACGAGGCGAGATACCCACCTCACAGAGAAGAACATGAACAAGAGGCTCAGTTCATACAGTAGCAGGTCTGGTGAGAGCTAAACCAAAGGTTCACACTTGCTCTACATATCAAGATCATCACCACCCACTCAGAGGCACACAAACTGGAACAAACTAGAACGTTCTCCCGATGATCACCCATAATCATAGGCGGCACTGAGTAACTGTATGAAACAAAAATTATGGCGGATGGGACTTAGGAATGGCAAGTCAACGCAGTGATATAAATCAAATTGAGTAAGTGAAGAAATACTGCTTTTGAGAACTTCCTTTTTATTACAGTTTTTAAAATTCAAGACTCTACTGAATAGAGAATAAATAGTAAAGGAAACTAGACATCACTCTCTGTGTTCATCAACAGAACAAGACTCAGAAGGTCTGAAACTAATCATAGGAAACTGAGTCAGATTTCAGAAAGGCAAAGATGGCTCAGTTTTAGAAAACTAATGAATTAAGCTTGGAAGGTTGATATTCACCAGAAGTCCAAGCTTTATTTTCAGTCCATTTCATATCAAAATACATTTTAGAAACTTTTAATTCATAGTTATGGCTTAAAAATAATTATCTGACCAGAAAAACAGGCAGAATTATTTAGATTACTAAGGTAGACCAATATAAAATTTTCAGTAGTGAAATAGTAGACATATTTCTATTGGATTATAGAATCATAGGCATTACATAATCGAGAACACTCAAGACTATCCTTAGCAACAGAGGGGGAAGGATGGAGAAGTACAGGGCATGTGGTTACTAAGACTCTATAGTCTTACACCCAGGAAACCTAGAAGAATACCCTGTAGGCTCCTGGAACTAACACATGAGTGCATTTAAATACCCAGACGAAATCCTAAAGCAGAAAACCCAGAGATTTTTCCATAGCTCCTGTAACTAGAAAATATAAAATGCAACTATATTTGCAAAAAAAAAAAAAAAAAAAAGTAAAACGATAAGATGCAGGTAAAATCCAAACATAATTATAAAAAGCACTCTAGGAGAACATTGTAAGATGTTTTTGGAGTTCATAAAGGAAACAAGAATAAATGAGTTATACCTGCTTTATGAATGAGAAGGCTCAGGATATGAGTCTTGTCTAAAATGATTAGCCTTAATAAACAGATGTGCTGTCAGAGTTCCCAAGGTATTTCAGGATGGCAGGCAAGACTCAAACATTAAATATTATACACACATGAGCAAAGTAATCTAAAACAATTTCAAAAATAATAAAAGTTGTCATAGAACAGAGTGTGTAGGCATTGCTGACATCCATTCATATGTTAACCTCATTAAGTTGCAAAATTGTCACGTCACATGTCATATAGTTCAGCCTAGCAGTAGCCTGGTGTGAGAGTTTCCTCTGCAGAAGTGAAAGAAGACATTTGTAATCAGTACCCCTGGCACTATGTTGGGAATTAAGTATTGTCTAGGGAAGCAAGGCAGGATTGGGCTTTTGATTTCATACTATAAGCATGAATTCTAGGTTATGTAGACCTGGAATTCAATGCTTTTAAGTTATAAAATGTTACATTACTGCAATCTGGTCTATGCTCAAGTTAATGGCTATCATCCTTCCCACAGATTCTACTGAAGGACTCAACTTCCCTTAGCACTGTGCTAGATAGGAATTAACTGAGGTACAATGTATAGTAATAGCTTTAATATCCAGACTGGGAAAGTCTTGAGTCTTGAATAGATAGGTACATCTCTATATCTATATAGTCTTCCTATCTATCCGTCTGTCCATCCTTCCGTCTGTCTGACCATCTGTCTATAACTAGAAATGTCTGCGGTCAGGGACATATATTTATGTAGCTGTATCTATGCATATAAATGATAATATATGTATATATTTAATTGGATTAGTTTGAAATCTTATAAAAATATTTTGAAATAAAATTTTTATGAGTGAAATCTGTTGAGTTTAAATGTTCCACAAACAGGAATCTTGAAGGACAGCATTTTACACATAAATAACTACTGTGCTCCTTCTTAGGAATCAGTCTTCTACGTGCCTTGTGCACATGCATAATCATTTATTTTCAGTTTCAAGTAAAAATGCTTAAACATGCAACAGGAAATACACCTCCCAAAAATGGGCCTGTATTTCACTTTTCTTATTGGACCTCTGAGAATAGCCCTGTAAATAGTTTGCCTAGTCGTAATCCTTCCTAATATATCTTCAGCCTAGAATCTAGATTACCAAGACATGTACATACACACAGGCAACACACATGGCATGTCTTAATTAAGCACTGGAAGTAATTCTGATGATTTCTAAGATAATTAGTAAAATATTATAAATGTCATTCGAGTAACTCTTCTTAATTTAAAAACATAGATGCTCAAAGGGTCAACTGAGAAGCAAAAGTAAATATTCTAAGTGCCTCAGGACAGGACCCGCTGCTAACACAAGGAGGATCAGTCTAGTCCTGAGTGGAGCCCCTGGATTAAGGCCACTTATGTGGCATGTTACCAGTTACTCAGTAAACTGGTTAAAGTGTAATAAATACATCTCAAGTTAGAGCTGCTGCCAGGGCTGCTTTTCCCTTACCTGTGATTTATGTTCATTTTTTTAAAAAAAAAATCTTGGAGACATTTAGAGTGTCTTGATTGTGCACAGATGGTTCAATCTCAGCGTATAGCTGCATAACAATAATGCTTAGCTGTATTTGACTAGAGCATTGTTTTAATGACGCTGCTTTAACAGTTTCTGCTGCGTTTATCCCGAGAGTTGCGTAGGAATACCATTCTTTAAATTTGGAACAATTGTAGATGTTGATAAACACTTGTTCTTCTCTCCCATTTGAGAGTCTTAATAGCCTGCCCACTGGCGAATGGCTCAGAGGTCTTATGTGTGGGTCATGACACTGTCTCCATTCATAACATCTCAAACAGCTGTGAACGTCCAGCTCTGCGGAAAATAAGCCGTGGTTTGTCACTTGTGTAATGTCGCTTTATTGTTTGAGGGATTAAACTTGTGTGGAAGTTAGGTTTTTTTTGTCTGATGCTATGATAAAATACTCCGTCAAAAGCCATGTCTGTGAGCAGGACTTTATTCGTGGTCAGAGTTTAAGGGTGCAAACCAGCATGGCAGGGGAGTCGGTGACGGTGACGAGAGCTTCTAAAAGGTGTTCGCATCCGGTCCACAGTCAGGATGCTGAGTGAGGAATCACTGCCTCTCTGGATTATTCTTTTCTGTGTAGTCCTGGACACAAAATTAGGGGATGTCACTGAACACTTTTGGAATAAGTTTTTCCACCCTAATTGACCCACTCAACATAATCCGGTACAGGCATGCTGGGATTAGTTGTTGCCTCACTAATTCAAGATTCTGCCTATCTGAACATCAACACTATCCCACGTAGTATCCCTTCCTCAGATACTTTAATGATTTTATGTCTTCCTGAAACTCTATTTGAATATTAGGAGAAAAATCTATCACTTAGTATCATAACAATAAAATGTTGTTACCCGAAAACCTGCTAAACATGAAGGAAAAGGGTCCCGAGGAGGACTTACCTAATCTTTTCTTATTTTTCTTTCTTTTATCTGATTTTTCTTTCTCTTTTTAAAAAAAGATGTCAGTGGATTTTGACCAAAATAAGTTCCCAGCATAGCTACAGAGTTTTCTTTTGTCCCTGCCTAATGTCGGAGCCTTTTCTCTAACTGCCTTGCTCCTGCACTTTTTAATGTTAAAGAGGAGCTGAAATATCAGCATCAATTAATTTTTCTAACATTTTGCTGGAAAACCAATGGCACTTAGCTTTCTGGGTTAGGTACTGAGGGATTTAAGGTGTGATGCTTTATTTATAACCACCTCAATGATTTATCTGACAGAAAAAAAAATATCGTAGGAAGCCACCTTGCTTTAAAGAGTGTTAATAAATTAATAGATATCTGAAAGAAATCTCCAGGAACTATGTAAATGGAAGAATTCCCTTCTGAGAGGGCCATCTTCGACTTTGCATTTCTAAAATGGAATTGTGACAGCTATAGAAGTGTGCCGTAATTACTGTGAGAGGGGAAAAAAAATCTCCTGATCTTCCAGAGAGGATTGAGTAAGCTAAGCTGTCTGTGGATAGAGTCAGCTGGCCAGATACCCACAGCTCAGCCCAGGTGCTAGCCCATCATAAACACACCACACACATACCACACACACACAACACACCACACACCACACACACACAAACACACACACACACACACCACACACACAAACACACACACACACACACACAAACACACACACACACACACACACACACACACAGAGAGAGAGAGAGAGAGAGAGAGAGAGAGAGAGAGAGAATTAAATGTAATTAATTACCCTATAAGTGCTCAACAATACCCTATAAGACATCACAGGATAACAAAAAGCCAAGTGCCAAGAATGGGTTTCCTCTGAGTTGTTGACCAGTGTGGTCTCATAGTTATTGTCAATGTTATTTGTTACTCTCCAGAGCGTCACGGTGTAAGACTCCATGTACCTGAATCATAAAACACGACTATTAATCCAGTACTGCTGGAAACTTCATTCCTACCGGCCACATTTCTTAGTGCCAGAAGGGGCAAGCCGCTGGAAGAGAAAAGTAATCATGAACGATACTCAGCTGTGACCCCGCAATGACAATGACGGGCCTGAAAATACACCCCCGCTGGGCAATAGTGCCATGGGCATCATGGGAGTAATTAACTACTTTCTCTACAAGATGACACTCAGACCTGTCATCATTGCTAACTAGCACAAGAACATCTGCCCAGGGTATGATTCCACTCAAAATGGTCTGAGCCTTCCGACATTGGTCTCTCTGTCTATTCCTGAGACAAATACCTGGAACTAAAGGAACATGGAAAGGAAAGGGTTTATTTGGCTTACACATCCAGATGGCAGTCCATCATGGAGGTAAATCAGGGCAGGAACCGAGTGAGACAACAGCTTCATGAGACTGGCCTTTAGGCAAGTCTGTGGGACATTTTCTCAATTAATGGTTAATGTAGAAGAACCTGCCTTGCTATGGGCATTAGCATCTCTAGACAAGGGATTCTGGGTTATATAAAGAGCAGGCTGAGTAAGCCATGGAGAGCAAGCCATGGAGGGCAAGCCTGTAAGCAGCACCCCTCCGTGGCTTCTGCTTCAGTTCCTGCCTCTAGGTTCCTGTTCTGACTTCACTTCATAGTGGACCCTAAACTAGAAGGTAAAATTAAACTATTTCCTCTCTAAGTTGTTTTGGGTCATGACCAATAGACCACTACACAGGTATAGAAAACAAGCCTAGATATGCTTATATCCAGATATGCTTTTATCAATTAATAATCCAGATAAATCCTCGCAGATATGCTCACAGGACAATCTGATGTGGAAATTCACTCAACTGAGACTCCCTTTTTAGGTGACTCTAGACATTAGAATGTTGACATTCAGATCTAAGTAGGACACTCAATCAAACCAATTTCTTTTGCAAGATAAATTCTAATTCTTAAGAGTTTTACGCTATTTAAACCCCAAGTGTAGGATCTGCTTTTTCATTTTTCTCCTCTTACTAAAAATATGTCCACAGCATATTTCTATCTAGCTTTCTACTTGTTAAACTCTGTAGAATTATTTTGATGGACATATATTATGCAACCAACTCATATTTTATTCACTTTAAACTGGAACTTAAATTTTTTGAAGCAATATGTATATATATTTGATGTTCACATTGCCGAATAGCACTTATAACAACTGTTTTGAGAATCTATATTAACTTCTTTACCTTGGCCATTATTATTTATGATCATCCCATTTAAAATCTCTGTATAAGCTGCTTCCAAAGATATATCTTGAAAAATAATTACAAGCCCTCTCCAGACCCCTGTGCATTGATTTTCATGTAGAAGTAAAAGCACATTTAAACATATTGGTAACAGGAAATGAAAAGGAGTTTCAAGGTATTTCACTTGTCTCATTGCAAGTTAAGAAGGGCTCTATGAACCAATCTTCATATACTAATCCTCAATGATTTTTATTTCTTTTATTTTCAAGGTCAATCATACAATTAGATCAGTTTTCCTTCCTCTAAACACTTCTATGCACCCCCTTGGTCTCTTTCAAATTCATACTTTCCTTTTTATTAATTGTTATTATATACATGTATGTGAATATGTATCCATATAGATTCCTAAATATAATCTGCTCAGCCTATATGTTACTTGTATGTATATCCTCAGGGCTGACCACTTGGTATTGGATAACCAATTGGTGTG
The DNA here is from genome assembly GCA_021653895.1 of Mastomys natalensis. Taxonomy (NCBI): domain Eukaryota; kingdom Metazoa; phylum Chordata; class Mammalia; order Rodentia; family Muridae; genus Mastomys; species Mastomys natalensis. The sequence goes on along the minus strand of JAJTUV010001504.1, from coordinate 154,317 downwards.
CTATTCCCTGGGAAGCAATATTTATTCACTCTTGACATTCTTAATAGCTTTTGTGAGGCCTTTTGGGTCTTTTCATTTACACATTAATATGTCTGTTGTTTTCCTTGTTCAGCTTACGTGTAGGCAGTCACGTTGGCACGATTTTATAGGTGTAGTGTAACAGTACTTTTGGCTGCCTTATTGGGTTCTTTTCCCTACCATCCTTCCCAACCCTTCCAAACTCCCAATATTAGGTAGGAGAAAAAAAGGTTAGAAGGGAAAACGTGCATCGTATTGTTAAACTACTTCCTGCTGATTAGAGACAAGGAAGTCGTTCCTTGGGTAAGTCCAGTCTTCTTCAGCAGGCTAGCTCCAACCAGAGGAGAGCAAACAGCAGCATCAGTAGGAAGGAGGGTTGGGGACAGCATCAGAGACCCCAGAATTCCAAAGGTAAAGAAACTATCTTCAGCTGGCAAAATACAGCCCTTCAAGAGGATGAGACAAATCATAGTCAGCTGCTGGACAGTCTGAAGCAGCCCCATATACCACACCTAAGATTTATAATATATATATATATATTATTCCATGAAATTTCTGTGTTTTTAAAGAAGCTAAAATTCCCACTGCAGTGTAGCTTCTGCTGTTCCTAGGAGGCACTGTCTCCCAGCCATTCCCCTGACCCTGGTTCTTGCAATCTGTCTGCCTCCTCTTCTGCAGTGACCTTCCAGTCCTTCCCCCTCTACCTCCCTGCCTCATCCATCCCATTCCCTCCTCCTCCCTCTCTCTTCAGAAAAAGGGAAGCCCCCTGTGCACATCTCCTATATTCCACTGTAGTGGGAATATAATCACATGTCTCTGAAAGTGTAACTGTTAGTAAATACATGACTGTATAGGATTTTAACCTAGTAAAAATTCATAATCAGCATTATTTATTTACCTTGTATGAACATGAGCACAAAGCATTCATACATGTATGTTATTTAACTAATTGGTGAGGACATTGGAAAAGAATAGACACACACATTGTCCCAGTGTCAGCTCATGCTTTAGAGTCTTAATATCTATTTAGTGAAAGTCTTTGTCATAAAACACTGCCTTACCCATTATACTCTCCAGTCTGTCTTCTGGGCATCCTTTTAATGTCTACCTTCCCTCTTTAAGAAAATATCTAAAAACAGTAGAACTGACATCACAAATCTCTGCCTTGTGATAAGGGCTCTCTGTTTTCATCTCCTATATCATTAAAATCATCTTAAAACAAAACAAAACAAAAATCATTGATTGTTACATATATTCCCCTTTCCTTGTTTTTTGTTTTGTTTTGGGTTTTTTTTTTTTGTTTTTTTGTTTTTTTTTTGTTTTTTTTTACTTGCAGGGTACAGGTGGAAAGATCCTTCTCTCATCAGGTCTGCAAGAATAAAGAATCTTTTCCCAGGGTTTCTCTGACGGTGAGAAACTACACTTAGGAAATCTGTGCAACTTTTCATGATCCCTCATTCTTCTTTTCCTTGGATGATGAGGAACCCAAAAGAAGGAGATGAGCACACAGGACACCCCACTCTTTGCCCCTTGCCTTCCGTTTATTCCCTCAATAGTGCATTAAGAAGATCAAAAGTCCTGGGATTGTTGGCCAGTTTTGCATGAGCTTTGATGTTTAGGTTTTTCAGAATCACAGCCCTAAAGTCCCTTCTCCAAAGTCTGATAGGACAGGACACAAAAAAGTACATTTTTATGTCTGCAGAATCCCTTCCTCAGTCTTCTGGATCTGAACTGGGACAGATAATATGAGTAACACTTTACTCAGTTCCCTGAAATGTAAACGTGGTTTCCAGGGAATTCATTGTTTATTGTGTGAAATAACAATCAACCTGTAGAAGAAATGGATCCTGAATCTCATAATAGATTATGATTAAAGTATGTATAGGTTATTGAGTATTTCCAACTAACAGAGACCACTCTCAGACCCAAAGCAAAGGTTACACTAAACATAGATGAATTATTTGGGACATTGGTGGGAACAAATTTGTGTTCCTGGCGCGTAATGATTATTATAATATTTGAGTGTAGATGACAAAGGATGAAATTTGATAAGGAAAACACATCTGAGGCCTAGTCTTTGTGCTTCTGTGTGGATACAGCGTATTTTTGGATAGAGTTTAAACCAAGTGTCTACCATGGCCATTCTCTGAAACCTACCCTGTCCTCATGAGTATATGTAGTTCAGATGTGTAGCCCAGGCTGGACTCATGACATATTGTATTGCTAAGGATGAATGAACACTATCCTCCTGCCAACTTCCAAGTGGGAGTATTACAAGGTGTCACCATGTTTGACTCGATTTCACTTCCTTAAGAAAAAGTTCTAAATATACTAAATTTACAAGCGTGAATCTTTTGTTTTATTTAGGACTTAGTGGCACAGCGGTTGGCAACCACTGAGTCTCTTAATGTTAGTTCCCAGCCCGGACCACAGCATGCTCCATTTCGCTCCAGCATCTCAGATGTCAGTTTGTTCTGGAAACTCAGCCGTAGCTTAGGAGTTGTACATTACAGAAAGTCTTTGGAAGCTAGAAAATGAGAATATGAGACTAAATAGTATCTCATCGTATGTTGTTGTGAGTGTAACACTGTACGGAGAGAGCTGAAAATGATGAACAATTGATATTTATTCCCCCTCCCCATATTCACAGTTGAAAATCAGGTGTAAATATGTGTGAATTATTTTATTGTGTAAATTAGCTATTGGATATATTGCAGAGAAATGTGGAGATTTTCTTTTGCATTTTATTTTTCATTTCCTGGGATACCTTGTTGTGTGTTACAAGTTGCTATGTGGTTTTCTGACATGCTCTCCAAATTAAAAAATAATAATAATAATGAATTGCTACAAAAGACATTTGAGGTATCGTATACCTCAAAACACAACCCATACTAGGAAGCAAGTTCCTCAAATATGAATAGTTCTTTGCAGCTTTAAAAGACCTTGGATTTATCTAATAAACTCAGTCTCCAGCAAGAGTCTGTCTTAAAGATGTTAAAGATAGGATGCTGTAAAAAATAGCCACATGAGAGGGAGGTGGAAATCACATAGGTATAGTACTCATGATAAAAGCCTGAACAAATACAAACTGGAAGAAAATGCTAACATGACATTGGAAAGATAGATTTTTGTTGTTGTTATTTTTCACAAGTTAGTTGGACACAACCTGGGTCTGTTATTGCTTGCTGGGAAGGCGGTCTGAGGTATTTTTCAGGCTCCAGGTGACTGTCAATAATAGGTATGTTTTAATGGCCTCACTCTTCAACACTCACTTGAAGACAGCCTGCCAGTGTTCTTGCTTTAAAGCAAAAAGCCTCTAAGAAACAATAAAGACGTTTTTAAAAATCACAACATTTAAATGGAAGGGTAAGTAGGCAATCCGTAGCTCCCAATATGACCTGCTGTCTCCTCAACCTTGAAGTCACTAGCTATTTTCTTTTTTTTGTTTTTAAATTTGCTTATTTTATTGATTACTTTGCTTATTTACATTTCAAATGTTTCCCACCTCCATTTTTCTCCCCTGACCCCTACTCCATCCCGCTCTCCCTGCCTCCACAAGGATGCTCGCCTACCCACTCTCCCACTCCTGCCTCACTGCTCTATCATTCCCCTACACTGGGCATCAAGCCTTCACAGACCCAGGGCTTCCCATCCCATTGATGCCAGAGAAGGCCATCCTCTGCTACATATACAGCTAAAGCCATGGATTTCTTCATGTGTATTCTTTGGTTGGTGGTTTAGTCCCTGGGAGCTCTAGGGTGGGGAGTCTGGTTGGTTGATATTGTTGCTCCTCCCATGGGGTTGAAAACTCCTTCAGCTCCTTCAGACCTTGTCCCAACTCCTCCATTGGAGTTCCCATTGCTCAGCCTGATGTTTGGCTGCAAGCATCCACATCAGGTTCTTGTCAGCAAGTACTTCTCAGCATCAGCAAGTGTCTGGGTTTGGTGGCTGCACATGGGATGGACTCCCAGGTGGGGCAAGTCCCTGGATGGCTCCTCTCTCAGTCTGTACTCCACTTCTTGTCCCTTCATTTTCTTTAGACTGGACCAATTCTGCATTAAAATTCTTTGAAGGGTGGGTGGCCCCATCCACATCAGACTTCTGACCCCTAGCTATTTTCTACAATGATGGTGGGCTGCTTTTTTGGAATTGGGAATGAGGGACCCTGGTGCAGCCACATAAATTCAGAAGTTTACCTGAGCGACGATAGGGAAGTGTCATTTTAGAGTGGCTACTAGGGTCATAGTACTGGCCAGACAGAGACAGCATAATGTTGCAGTCTTAAAATTTACAAGAACTGGTTCGTATTAAGGGCAATGGCATTATTTTAGTAAATAAATTCACTGATAATCTAGCAGATTATTCTGATTATTGTTAAGGAAAGCAGCTACCCAATGTCAAGGAAAGTCTAAAACACAAACAGATACAGGTACTTTAAGAAGAAGGAAGAGGAAGGAAGAGAAGGAAGGAAGAGAAAGGAAGGAAGGAAGGAAGGAGAGGAGGAGGAGGAGGAGGAGGAAGAAGGAAGAAAAAGAAAATTGCTCCTTAAACATCAACAAACAGTTGGAAGATCCTCCTATAACCTTCCTGTAACTAAGGTGGATATATCAAATGTATAAGAAGCTGTAAACAGTTAACCTCCATCTAAGGGACTCTCTGGCTACCAAGCCCCTAGTGTTCAAATACTTGCTCATGATGCCATAGCCCAGGCTGCAAGAAACCTGATCTCACCATATTCATATCCTCCCTCCTCCTCTTCCTCCTCCTGCTCTTTCTTCTCCTCCTCCTCTCCCTCCTCCTCTTCTCCCTCCTCCTTTTTATCCTCCTGCTCCTCATGCTATTTTTCTTTTTATCCTCTTCTTTCCCCTTTGGTCTCAAGCAGCCTGCATCTCCCCTGCCAAGTGACTTCACACACACACACACATACACACACACACACACACAACACACACACAACACAACACACAGAGTTGTCTATTGTGTTAGCTTCATTACACCATTCAGCTAAACAGCAGTGAAGCACTGGAATGTGAGGACAGAGCATAAAGACAACTATTGTTTCTGTGTATGCTATCTTAACCTTAAGGTAAGAAAAAGACCACAGCTGCAGGATTATTGGGGGTTAGAAAGCAGTGAATGGGCATTCAAACTAGTGGTAAAAGTCTGGGATTGTACTGCACTTAATCTAATACAGTTTTTTTTTACATTAAATTAAACACAGGCCCACAGAGTCCACACCTCTCATGTGCTTGACATGATGTGGTGTCAAACTCAGATGCCAAGGCTTAGGTCTAGAAAGGACCATACGAAAGATGGGAAGTGGGGATTGGAAGTGTTTATGTCTTTTATAAAACATATGAAAGATGTGTCCACTTTTGTCAGTTTGTATTGCCTTGACTGAGTTTTACTTAGCCTTTGAATTTTATAACTGTGTTAGCGTGGTAGGATTTGGGGGGTAGTAGAATCCTGACAGGCTCATCGTCTGTGACCTCTGTTGTTCATTTCTTCCAGGAATGTCCTACATTAGTTGTGACACACAATCCAGTCCTGACACATGATCACCTCTCAAGCCTCTGGTTACCAAGTCTTCCTCCATTTTCCCAGTGTTTTTGTCCAGGATCCATCCAGGGCTGACTGAAGACTAGATTAAAAATCACATTTCCTTCAGCTGTGCCTTTCTTTCTCACTGTGACAGTGTCTGCCTTTGCTCACTTTTGGTGAGGTTGACAGTTGCTGGAGTACTACTCAGGCATTTTTATGGAGTGTCCCTCATTTGATATGTCTCAGTTTTCCCCTCAGGATTAGTCAAGAGTTATGAATTTGGGGAGAAAGTTCATGAAATAGCTTCATCAGATCATTTTATGGGCTTGTGTGTCAATATGCCATGTCTGTGTTGTTGACGATAATACTCAGTGGCTGGTGTTTGTGACTTTTGTCAACTTTAGAAAGCGCTGGTCACTCAGAACCTGAGGACTTGATGTTTGATCCCCAAATGAGAAGCTGGAGACTGTGTGTGGTCTAAGTCAAACGGAGCATGGAGGTATGAATATCGTGCTTCTTATTCCAAGAGGGCAGGGGAGAAGTGGTGTGAATACAGCCCCCATGCATGGGATTCTCAAAATGTTAAATAAGAAATAAATAAAAGTTTTTAGGCTGTGAGAAATCTTATGCTGGAACCAACCCATAATGGAAAGCAAGGTGCTAAAGCGTGTTTCTTAGACTAGACCATGGGATGTCAACCAGTAGAGTCTGTCAGACTAATTTGGCAATATTAAGAAGAAAGCTCAGAACAAGGCATGGAGCTGTTTACCAAGCCCGGGCCAAGGTGACTCCATATTCTTTCTACAGTTTAATTCTGGAAGTTGGGAGTAGGGTAAAGATGGCTGCTGGATTTGCCTGTCGGCCATTCACCCCCCTCCTTCCTACAGCTCTCAGTATTGGTCAGGGAAGAAAGGCCTTCTTCTCTTCTCAGATCTTCTGCTAAGACTCTGGGATTCTGGGATTAGACTGACCAAAATCAATCCACCCCATTTCCTTGTGTCAGAAGTCTGTGAAGAGTTGGAAACACTAATGGAAATAATCATGCTACAGCAGAGATATGCCAGTGAAGGGGACAGGGCGCTAAACACTTTATGCCCTTTGCAACTGAACACACGCACTCTTTACATCAGGAAAGAAACGGGTTCTGTATCCTCTCGCAAATGAAACTGTAAGAGACTAATAGTGATTATGGCCACCAGGATGGCCAATTGGTATTTCAGAAAGGATTGAAAGCAAAGTGATATGCTCTTGGAATATATCCTAAAGAACAAGTGCGTGCGTGTTTTTCAATAATGATAAAGGATGCAGGGTTTGTTGAGTTGTTTCATTAAAAACAGACAAGTAAAGCTAAGACTTCGTTTTCCTTTTGCTCAGGATGAATTGATAAGCAGACATGACCCTACATACTAATGTAGCTTCTCATCTTGTTTAGGTAACTGTTGAGCACAGTTTACCCCAATAAACACAGGATACCCCAATAAACCTGTGCACTTCTTTATTAAATTCTAATATATGATACTTTAGTGAAATAAAAACAAAAACTTCAGTATCTGCCTGTCAATAGCATCTGAAGCCAGAGCTGAGTTTTAGTTTGCATTTTATTAAATTCAAATTCACTAGGCTGAAGAGATCATTAAATAACACCTGACTGTTTTCAAGGGTGTTATTAGTCACTTGCACAATTTGCAATCCTGTACAAAACAGAAAAGCTAAGGAAATTGAACTTACTTCTTGATGAGCAGAGCTTGTGTGGATTCAGGGGTATGTTGAAACACATGTGCAGATTTTTTTTTCCCCATCACTTACTAGTTCAAGTGAGTGAAACTAAGTCATTCGTTAAGAGAAGTTATTGGCGTTCAGTTTTCTCCACTGATGTTGGGGTAGCTTTATAAACATCAACAGAAACTGTTGCACAAAAACCATCCCTGGGGCCATCAAACTGACTTTGTAGGGACTCTCAACTTGTTGAGAACACTGGCCTGGGTCACCTCCTAGTCCACTATCTGAGAAAGCTGCTCATTTCTCTTATTTAATCCAAAATTAATTTATTTCTGATTCTTTAACCATAGCACATCTACACTAGAGTGTGGTAGTCAGACTTGCTTTTAACTAGAGGAAGACCATGAATTCTGATGACATGGACTACCTTGAGCTGTGTCTAAATCCAGCCTGTTTATTTTTAATTCTGCAGTAGGTTCTAGGCTCTGTGATGGAACTTTGAAGAAAGATGCCCTTTCTCTGTCTGGCTTAGGGTGAGGGTAAGGGCGCTTTTCACCAAACAGAGACTTCACAGGCCTCTGCTATTCTCAAGTTAAGAGATGTGCTACTGTCTTAAAGGAAAGGCCTGCTGGGCAGTTCTCAGGCTCTACTTGAAAGAAAAGCTGAGCACTCCGAGAGTTCACTTACCTCTCAGAGAATTCTGAAAATCACCTGGAACTTCTTATAAATAGATAAACATCAGAGACAACGTAAATAAATAATATACTCTGTGAGCTATTCCATGGCTCAGCAGTAGGAACTCTTTCTGAATCTGATATATTTCTATTAACATTTCATTTGACCACTATAAAAGCTGGAGAAGAAGGGGGAAACCTCATGACCTTTGCCTCGACAAAATGGACTCCACAGAATGGGTTTTGTCTAAATAAACTTCAGAAATGAAAGAAGCTATACATAATAATTTGTGTAATCTTCGTAGAGCCAAGACAGAGAAATAAAGAATATTAAATACTTAATTCAGATTAAAATAAAACTTTTATGTGGAAAAGCCTCTGTAAAATGTACAATGTATGAAAATAAGACAAAATAGTGATAGATAATATGCGTTGGTTAGAATACCCATAAGAGAAATGTTTGTAAGAAAATTGTTCTCTCTGTAATTGAAAAGGGATAAAGGTCTTTAATGCACAGACTGCTTAGTAAGAAATAAAATGTCCAGGAGATTAAATGTAATTCCGTCATTTCCTCCCTTCCTTTCCTCCTTCCAACCCCTCCCATGTACCCCTTGCTCTTATGAAAATTCATGGCTGCTTTTACTTCAGTAGTAGTATGTATACATATACATATGCACATATACATGTATACACGTATACACATACATATGCAGGTATACACATAAACATACACAGACATATATATATACATACATATATATATATATATATATATAACATACACACACACACACACACACACACACATATATATATATATATATATATATATGACAATTATTTTTTTTAAAAAATGTTCAGGAGGGGTGCAAATGCTCATTCTCCCCTCCATTGAGAACAGACTTGCTTCGCTGACCCTCTGACCATCAGGCTTGCAGAGGCAACTGGGAACTGAACAGGTACCTCCCTTGTTCTGCTCAGCGCTCTCCTCAGAGGTGGATGCTTTCCTGTTTCAGAACCCTTAAAATGGTACAGGCTTTGAACAGTGATCTCAGCCCAGTGAAGTATGTTACTCTCTATTTGAGGTGCAGAGCATCTGTATGGGAGTTAGAGGAGAGCTTGAGGTAGTCAAGTATCTCCTTCCTCCCTGAGGGTCCTGGGATTGAACTCAGGTCGTCAGGCTTGGTGGCCTTTTACCTATTACCTACTGAGCCATTTTGACAGCCCTTCTTCCTGAAGAATTTGTCTTCCTGAAGTGAACAGGTTAGCAAAGCTTACGCTTACTCTGTGATCCCTAACGGGAAGTAGAGGAAAGTTTAACTATGTAGAACCCTAGATCAGGTGAAGAGACCGTAAGCACCAGGTAAGGAGAGACTAAGACACCACTAAAATGACTACACGAATGATTTCAGTACAGAAGGGGATCAGGAGAATGTATTAGTCAAAGAATACATGATATAAAACAGCATTCATATAGCATTATACATGCGTCTGTGAGAAATAACAAATTGATAGCAGCATACTCGTATTTATTTATCTGAATGTTGATTATTTTGTGATTAATTATGTTCCTTGTCTATGTTTATACTTTCTCTTATAGACAATCTTTTAAAGTTTTTTTTTTTTAATTTGAATTAGTACAGTACCAGTGGCGGCCAGCAGAGGGCATCAGATGCGTGGAACAGGAGTTGCAGATGGTTTGTGAGCTGTCAAATGTGTGCTAGGAATCATACCCATAATTGTTTTTCTTTTTCTTTCTTTCCTTTTCTTTTTTCTTTTCTTTCTCTTCTTAATGCACAGCTTTTATTCCATGTTTTGAGACTTTGAATGATCATACTAGCAGGGTTTTTTGGTTATGCCATAATTCAACTCATAGACATTTGGGAAAGGAAGTGGTTTTGTTTGGTTTTAAATGGATGTAGTTGGTTTTCCAAAGCCCAAGAAAGGAGCAAAAGAGTATCACCAATGCTTCTGGCTGTTCCCTCAGGGCAGCTTCAGTGTCTTCCTCAGGTCAGACTCTGGTCAGATTCTATCTGCTCCAGACAAGTGACTGGTTGGCTGCGGGTGGCCTGCCAGCTCCTCCGGTTACTGTTTTCATTCACACAGCTCAGAGGAACTCCCTAATCAAAATCACATGTATAGTCACCACGTTTAACAACATTGGGTTTTTCTTGTGCATAGCATGTAACAAACTAAACTTGAATCTCCTATGCTGTGTCAAAATCTTGACATGTTCTAATTACATTAGCTTTACATGTTTCTTTTATACAGGAAGTGTGCCGTGAGAGGACAGGGTGAGGTTCTGTCAGGCTCTATAACTAATATCCCCGAGTCTGACATCTGTGCTTTCAGTATTTCTTGCATTTTTCTTTGGCCTGTGATGCTGCTGTGGTCTATTCGGGTCCAGGGTGTCTGAGTCTCCAGTTTTCTGTGGTTTTTCTCTTCCAAGACTTCCTCAGCCATTTCTCTTTAACAGTTTAACCCAGAAGCTGATTACATTCTTTGAAATTCATTAACCGTTTTAGGTTTTATAATTTCCTCCTGAAACTTAGCAGCGTATATTCCAGAAAATACACAGAAAGTTATTAAACCTGGAATTATACTGCCAACATATTTTCAAATCGAATGTTTAATTTCATAATTGGAAAATGATACATCTGCCTGGAGAAAATCAGTGGGGTTGGAAAACAAATTATGTCGACACTGTTGGTACAGAAAGATTATACATATTTATGAATGTCCAAATCATCTTATTACTGGATTTGAAAATATAATTATTAACTATTTATAATGTAATGATTTCAACTGAATGCCTTATCCTGCAGCATGGATTTTGTGTGTGTGTGTATAATATGTGTGTGTGTGTATGGATATTTTCATATTTAGATCGATGATTGTATAGGCTCTCTTGTTAGTGTAAACCTTTATCACTATAACTCAGTCTGGCGAGCAGAGTGTCCGCTTCACTACTATAGGTGGATGGATGCAAAATAATATGATTAATAAAAATGGTTGACATTGTAATCTTGAAAAGAATGCTATGATATACAGTATTTTAATAAGGTGTGCAATTCACTCTTTGTACATCTCGATAAGTGTGCAAAGGCCATATTAAACTAAGTTTCTTTAAGGATATACTTGTTACAACTACAATGAAATGGTTGTGTTCTGTTGATAAGTTGTTACTGCAGTTAAGAATGAACACAAGTGTGCTATCCCCCCACCCCCCAGTTTCAGTTAATACCATCAGTATTAAGAGCCCACTGGAGGGCTGTGGGAATACACGCACTGGGGGGGCTCGGTCCGGCCTGGGCAGCGACGGACGAGGCCTGGGCCCACACAGCTCGGCCCTCCAGCCTATGCGGCAGTGGAGGCGGAGTCCCGCAGGCTGCTGGTGTTAGTCCCGGGCTTTTCCTGGGGCGGTGGTTCCCATATAGATGAGAAGGTCTGGAGTCGCGGATGATAGAAGCAGGCCCGAGAAGACACATGGACTGAGTTTCTAAGAAGTGGCTTTATTCATGACGAAAAAGTTGGATCTGGATGATGTGTGCTTCCCCCCCCCCCAAATGCCCAAATGCACTCCCTTATATTTTGGAGTGGACGAGGGAAGGGCTAGAGAAGAGACTTAATTAGCTATGTCCCTTGGCCTCATTAATATGCAAATCTCAAGGCAGGGCTCATAGTCATGCCCCTTACCTGTGTCTAATGTGACTGAACGTTCCAGGTTAAAATGGGGCAGGGCCCCGGGTTTTGGGTGCATGGTCAAACACCTGCAGTCTGGGGTTCCAGGCCACTGGCAACCCTTTCACTGGCAACCCTTTCACGGCCCAACAGAGGGCATTACTGCAACCCTTACAAAGCTGTCCCCAACTCAACCTCTATTCTTGTGTCCGGGCATTCATGTGAGGTGCAGGGTGTCAAGGAACCAGGATTGTCGTCTTAAAGGAATTCAAGAACTTATACATCAGATATTCTGAGCATGCTGCCGAGAATTCTGGTGTGCTCTGACGTTTGAGACCCACTGATCTGATTCAGAGGGAAAGACGTCCTGTCTGTAGTATAGAATGAGAGAAGATTAAACCGTTTTCTAGTCCTTGTAAGAGATATTGACTGTTACATCAGCGAAGGGAGGAGCGCTTTTCTGCAGCAACAGAGTCTGAGCAGAATGGTGCATTGTGGGTAGCACTTCCACCACTGCATTCTCCATATTGGAAACCCTGCCTATTGGAACTGTAGGAGTCTGTTTCTCTCCAGGGCTCCGATTCATTAATCATTATCTCCTATTGGTTCTCAAAAATAATTGTGGGTATTTTATTTTCATTATGTTTGGTAAGCTTGAAATATTCTCTTTGTAAAAATCAGCATGACGTGTTTGTTGTTGAAAAAAATCTCATGCTGAGCTGGACTATGTGAGGTTTTGCCCAGGCTTAACCATACATAGCTTAGAGAAACCTTGTCTGTGTACCTCATGGTCCCCTATGCCTTGTTTTCTTTGGGACTTCCTGAATGGAATGGATGCTCTTTGGCCCTGGTTTGCCTTCACTGCCATGTTCAGTAGACTATAATATACCCACAACAGAGTGGAGGGCACCTGTCTCAAAGGCCACACACTAATGAGGAGGTCGTAGACAACCTGCTTCCCTTAACTGTGCAGTGTTTCAAATGAAAGCCTTTAGATGGCTAATACTGCATTGAAGAATTTGGTATGACACGACATGCCAACCTCATTTCAGATTATTAATAGAAGTAAAGGAACCTGTCATTCAACTCAGAATCTTTACATTGTGGGTAGGAATTTAGCAAAAAAGGATTAGAGTCTTGCCTTAGTTGACAAATAAGCCTGGGATATTCTGCATAATACTTATTGTATATTTTTGTCCTTGACCTATTATTGGCAAGTGCTGTTTGAACAATGTAGGATGAAGTAGCATGCTGTAACCCAGGCTTAGTCAACAGACAGAGTTAAGTATTAGCTACTATTATGTGGACTCAAGTCAACAGGAGAAGTAGGCAGGGGTGTTGTAATACAGGCTCAGTTAACAGATAGAGTAGCTAAGGTTGCTGTAATGCAGGATCAGTAAACATACTTCCCAGTGCTATGTATCAGACAGTCAAATAGAAAAATTGACCTTCCTGGGTATCCTTTAGGGCTACCTTCAGAAGTCAGTTGAAAACTAACACAGATTCAAGGACAAATATGTCTTACAGCAGTTTGCTTTGATGTATGAGCTCTGGAATCCACATCTATAGTGCTTAAACCAGACTGACATATAGCAGAGGTACTAAGAGGCAGTACAGGACACCCATCTAACTCCCTTCTAGAGAGGGAACACCTACTTTTTGTATTTAAAATAATCCCCTGTATGTAATCTAACATACACACTCTGTGGTCTTTTTTTAAAAATTCCTACTTTTATAGATAGTGCTAGTCAATCAGGAGGTGAGATTGAGAAAATTCAATGCTTGTCTATGGCCAGATGAACATATGTGCGTGCCTACCTACCACCACACAGCTGACATCACAGGCCACAATAGTAATTAATACGTGGTGTGTAGCTGGCAGTTTTCCTGCATTAAAACATCAGTGATTTTGTGTACACACACACACACACACACACAACACACACCAGATGGATAGGTATAGATATGGATATAGATATATAAATTAGTGAAATCTAAAGACCATGAATTTGAGAGGGAAAGGAGAGGTATATGGGGGGGGGAGTTGGAGGCAGAGAAAGGAAGGAGGAAATGATATAATTATATTATAATATGAAGAATAACGATTAACAAAAGAAATAATTTACAAAACCAGCACCAAGGCAGAGGAGCTGTGCAGCACACGCTTGTTCAGGTCATGCATCCTGCACTCCGCTGCCCGTACCTTTTGGTAGAACGAGTAGTGACGGTTCAACTCGGTTCAACTCAGTAAGTGTGGGGAGAGTGGGTATCTGCTACCATTGCTGAGCTCTCAGCTGTTGACACGTGTTGCAGGATCCAGAAACAATGGCGATGATTCCTGGTCACAGCTGCATGGAAGTGGAGTTTGCAGCGTATCAGTCTTGAGTGTGTGTGTCCGTTCATCTTTCATTGCCAATCATGGTTGCCACCACCTTGGGGACTTCCCAAGAAGAGATGCCTATCATCTCTGCCTTCATCTGGTGATGCTTGGTTTGCTGGCAGAGTCTCGGGGCTGTGCATGAAGTCTTATGAGATGGAGGCTACAGTGTGATCCCTCTGCCCTTTCTTTATAAGCCCATAGAATTCCATCGTGGGGATGCACTCTGGTGTCATCGTTATCACCTCCCGAAGACCCCACCTCTTCTACCCTTTTCATCGCCTCACAGTGATGATTAAGTCTTAGGGACATAGACGTAAACCACACCCAGACCATACCAGGCACTGAAGTGAGACCACTGTGAGCGTGACTTGCTCAGCAACTCACACCTGTGCCATTACAATTTGTGCTCACACCCACACTTTCTGCTCATTGTCATCATGGGTCTGCAGTCATCACCAGCTGCAGAGATGCTGAACACCCAGGGAAAAGAAGACACTATTCAGCTTAAATTAACTGAGAAAAAAAAAATCATGTATGACTAAATTCTCATTATAGGAGTAAAATGCACACTGTTAAATTTTCTCAGGTTGGCATGCCTTTTGCAAAACCGAAGCTTCACTTTCCATGATTGTTGTAATGTTAATTATTAAGAAGCAATTCAAAGCCGGGCGGTGGTGGTGCACGCCTTTAATCCCAGCACTTGGGAGGCAGAGGCAGGTGGATTTCTGAGTTCGAGGCCAGCCTGGTCTACAGAGTGAGTTCCAGGATAGCCAGGGCTACACAGAGAAACCCTGTCTCGAAAAAAAACAAACAAACAAACAAAAACAAAAAAAAAGAAGCAATTCAAAGCTTAGAGTGAATAAGTATATAGGCAAGCATGCAGGCAAGCAGGAAGGAAAGAAGAAAGGAAGGGGCATCAGTAATAGAATAAAGAAAGAGAAGTAGGAAGGAGAAAGACCAAAGGAAAGATGAGTAGAGGGAGGGAGGAGAGAAAAGAAGGGAGAGTGGATGGAAAGAGGGATGGACCCAGTGAAAAAGTTGATAACTTACTTCTTGAAGACAGAACTTGAAGTCTTCAGAGCAGCCCAGGACCAGAGAATGCTGACAAATTTACAACCCGAGTTGGTACCATAAAATATGATTTCAGTTAACCAGGACTCTTTTTCCTGGTATGAGTTTAACATTCCATGATTCAAGTGTACAGTGTGGACTACAACGTTATAAATACTTTGTAGTTAAAATTGCTTTTGTTGCTGACTTCCTTTTATAGTTAGAGATACTAGAGATTGGAACAGTGATATTTAGGAGGTCCATTGGTCTGCTTCACATAGAAGATAACCCTCCATTAGATGTCACCTGAAATGCATGCTGTGTTATGTACATTTGCCTTGCATTTTGAAGACATAGGGAGAGAGGCTGTATAAGAAATGAGCACAAATTTTCATTACATATATTCACATTCATATTGTCTGTGTGTGCTACTGAAGAGGTGTTTTAATGGTGTTTCTCCATGAAGTGAGGAAATATTTAACATATTGTTCAAGTAAGGCATTCCATCCTGTTTCTTCATCTTTCAATTTAGAAGCTCCTCTAACCCTCTTTGGACACCTGTGATAAGCAATTAAAGTCTGCTAACTTGGGAGAAAGGGATTTATTTCATCATACAACTCTCAAGTCCTACCCCTTCCCTGGGTGAAGACAGGAGCTTGAGAAAGGAACTTGGAGGCAAGAACTGAAGCAGAAGCCAAGGAGGAGTTCTACTTACTAGCTAGCTCAGGTTACACCCCAGGATCACTTTCTCAGGGTTAGCACCACCAAGAGTAGTCTGGGTCTTCCCACATCAAAGATTAATCAAGAAAATGAGCCTCTGGCTTGCCTATAGGCCAATCTTATGTTGACATCTTCTCAATGAGATACTTCTTTCTATATAAGTCCAGCTCTGTCAAGTTAACAACAAAACAAATAAACAAACAAACAAACAAAACTAGGAGACTGTTAGAGAGTATGTGCTCTTCTTTCAGAGAATTTCAGGTTAGTTTCCAGAGCTCACATTGGGAAATTCATAACTGCTGTAACTCTGTCTCCAGGGAGATCTAACACCTGTGGTCTCCATGGCACGTGGACTCATGTACACACACACACACACACACCAGACACACAAAACTTAATTAAAAATAAAGATGTCTTTAATAAAAACAAATAAACCCACTTACTAATAAAGGTAAGTTGGCTTTTCTTCTACAATCCTTTGCTCACTGGCCAGCCATAGGCAAATTAGACACAAACCAAATAACTACGTTACCCAACAATAAAATGAGCTAAAGAACTTTGAGTCAATTGCTCATTTTCCTAGGACTACTTAGATTTGTATTTCTGAGTAGAGGATGGAATGGCTAAGAGTGACCAGTTTCTATTTCCCTAGCTGTTTTCCTAAGCTGTCACTAGTGGTAAGATGGAAGGTAATCACCACCTAGAATAAGAACATGTAGGATCAATTCATGAATTATTTTTTTCTTGCATACTGTAGTATGATTCAAACCCTTCCTCAAGCGAGAGTGAAGAACAGGACAGGAAGAAGTAGCTCCCCCCTTCCCCTGTGTTCATCCAGAAGCCACGCCTCAAAAATGGAGTTGGTTTATGCAAATTAAAGAATTTTGATCTTGAAATTAGACGGTCTATATAAATGCAAAAAGTCACTGCAAAGGACAAGTAGCAAGCATCCAAATTGGAAATGTGCTTACCTGATTTCTTCCATTGTTGGCCTGCACATCATTGATGTGCTTATCTTAATAAGCAAATGTTTGGTGTGGTGTGTGTGTGTGTGTGTGTGTGTGTGTGTGTGTGTGGCTTGCCTGATGCCCAGTGCTTCATACGCTTCATTTTGTTATTTTTATGAGAGTGTGTAAGATTAGAAACATCCCCTGGACATTACAATTCGTATCTAACAGTCCAAACTTATGGTCTTGTTCTCTACTCCATTAAAGACTCTGGGCATGACCTTGAAAATATTACTTAATTCTTTCATGCCTCATTGCGTTCCCACTTACATTGTCTCCACAGAGACCTTCCTCTCCCTGGGGCTGTTCAAGGACCACTCATGTGCTTCTGAGCTCATTGTTCTGTGCCAAGAAGAAATGTATAGAATGACTGCCATTATTTTAGGGGACTCAAGAATTGACAAGGGGAAATTGGAATTTCCCCTCATCAAACCAGTAAATACTTTTCACATTTAAAACCGCATTTCTCCCTGTATGAGAGGAACCAAGTGTGTCGGAAATCATGCATGTAGCCGGAGATTATGATGCCTGCAAATGGCCAGCCAACCATTTGCTAATTAAGGTTAGCCTGGGACTATATAACAAGCCCTGTCCGACAAAGAAAAATGAGCCATTGAAGTCACTTGTATATGTAGGTCACTTGTTTTGGAGACTGATTCCATCCACCTCAATTCATGTACTTTTATTCTCTAGTTTTCTAATGATGGTAGAATGTAGTTTTCTTTCTCTTTATTTTTCACTGGTGCAGCCAATTTTAATGTTAAACTGTCGGTTTTCTTGCTGACCAGTGTAATCTATACATTTTCCCCAGTGTAAAATAGTCTGTGGAAATAACTGTCCTAGATCCCACTGAAGACGTGTGTCTATCTGATGAACTTTCATATAAGCAGGACGGATTCCACTGTGATTTTCTCTAATCTATAATAGTGTTGGTCCCAACTCAGGTAGAAGCCCTAGCAACTTGGTTTTAGTGGTGTATATGTATGCATATTTTAAAAAATATAAAATTCAATATTTTGTTACACGTCTTCTCTAGATATCCATACAGTTAAATAGTGACTTAATTATGACTTTGATATCTTGAAAATAAAACTTACATATAAATCTGTAACTGATATTCATCTTTCTACTTTATTCAACCTCTCTGCTGTGTCACTGGGACTTTAAAATTGTGCTCAGAGTTCATGGAGCTGGTCCCCGTTTTTCAAATAGCTAAATGAGAGAGAGCTTTTCTCAATTGTGCAAATTATATGTGTGGTGCGTAGAAATTAGATAACGATTTGCCAATAAGACGATGTGTAGATTGGTTATTCGAAATTGAAATTCAGTCACTTGTACAATTTAAATTTAGCATCGTTTTGAGAGTAATTACCACTCCATAAACTATGCCCGTCTGTGTCGCCTCTTGTGGATGTCATGCACAACACACCCCCCCAGGGGGCAGATGCAGAGTCTCTGTAATACCACAGGGCCCTTCAGAACTAGGCTTTATTTCCTCTGGAGGAATTACTGGCGTCAGCGAATGTCAGTAGCCACTTGTTTGTTAATTAAGTTAATAAATGACTAGTTGAACCAATAAGTAAATGATTCTAGCAAAAAAAAAAAAATTCCTCAGGTTATGAAAAGATCAACTAGAAAAATTACAAAGCAGACAGAATGGGCTTGAACAGGGTCAAGCTACTCACTACTTGTTTTGTCCGTCCCTCATTGCACAGATATTACTCACACACTAGTTGGAAAACAGACAGACAGACAGACAGACAGACAGACAGAGAAACCAACAAATGCCACTCCAAGTGAGGCGATCGAGACTGATAGAGACCAGTGGGCTAAGATGAGTTACTCCAGTTAAGAAATCACAAACTCACTGCTGTATTCCTTTCGGCTCACCAACCTTATAACAACCAGATTATGTTCTAAAATCAGAATCCACTCCTGCGCATTACAGGTGAACATTATTTCCCCCAGCCCTCAGGTTTGCAGTTTCTGTCGCTTTAAAGAGAGCAAGGGTCTAAATCTCGAGTGAGGCATGCTGATGAAAGAATCATTTCCATATCTGTAACGTGTCCCTTGCCTTTACATCAGCTCCTCTGTAATTAATTTCACTGTGTTTTAATAGTTTATCTTAAATCAGTTTTACCAAAGCAGGCATTTAACCACAAAAATAATAAAACCCTCTTCTTGATGTAGTTATATTCTTTGATTTACAAATATTTAATTGAAAAAATAATGAATTAAAGCGAGATGAGTGGATTTGGAGGCAGCATAGCTAGCTAGCTTCTGGTAACATGCCCCTTCGCTGTTTACATGAAGGAGTCCCAGGCATCTTTGAAGCAGGCAGGTGACCGCTGATGCCCAGAGCTCTGGGAGCAAGGAAGACATGATGGAGCTAATTAAAATATGTTTTAAAACATATTTTCTCATTGTCACGATAGACACTGAAACACCTAAGTACTAAGCTTGCAGGAGAGCTCCCCTGCTGGTCAGCTTTCTCTCTTCCAAACAAATATCCGAATGCTCTGTCCGGTTAGCACGTGCACGTTTTCTCCAGGAATAGGAATTAACTTTTGCATCTGTCAGCACTGGCTCATTCTGGACCTGGGTTGTTTCTGTCTTCTTCATTGGTGTTCAAACAGTAAAGGCTATTACGTGGGATTACTGCACAGTCTAGAGACGGGAAACAACAGGGTTTAAGCAACAGCTCTTGCCTCGAGATTTTCTGCAGGTGTCACTTCTCCAGGTCCCAGTTTTGCTCTCTGGGAAGGATCAGTTTGCATGTTAATGAGTTAGTGTTGTGGAAGAGCTCAGCCTGATGCACAGTTTGTACTCTTCCTGGTTTTCAGGAAAGAATTTGTTGAATTTAAAACTCTGTGTAACTTCAAACTATGAGCGTTGAAGCTGGGGAGAAGGCTCAGGGTTAAGGGTATCAGCTGCTCTTCCAGAGGACCAGAGTTCAAGGCCTAGCATTTCTAGCCACCTGTAACTCTAGTTTCAGGAGCTCCAATGTCCCTCTTCTGCCAGGCAAGCACATGATGCACAAATATTGTCGCAGGAAATATGCTCATACACATAAACATTTTAAAAACGATAAAAAATAAAACCCTTGAGCATGTAGTCATTTCTTTTACCTCATTTGTAAACTCATTTATGGGCACATAATATTCTTTAGGATGACTGCTAAGGCTAATGGTGCCACACATGCACATTTTTCAACAGCTTTCATCTAAGAAACACAAAGAAACAGAAAGGATATAGGGTTAAATGTTTTGTGCAATTTTAGCCCAAATCTATATATATCAACAATGTCTATTTTTATTTTTAGGTTTCTAAAAACTATATATAGAGTCATAGACATCCCAGACTGGCTTTGAACTTTCTTTATAGCTGAATGTGAATCTGAACCCCCGATCCTCCTGCCTTCATCTCCCAAGTACTGGAATTACAGGTGCATATCAGTTCAATGGTTTATCTAGTACTGAGAACTGAACTCAGGGATTCATGAACGTAGTGTAAGGTGTTTATGTAATGAAGAATTTTAAATTCATAGATAAACATGGAGTTAAGATGTGTCTGTTAATTTTGACATATGATTTCCTTCATATCCTTGGACAATGGTATAAAAATCAAATTTTGATCTCATCAAATTGCTACTGTGGGCGGGGGGTGTGGGGGTGGCTGGAGAGATAGCTCAGTGGTTTAGAGCAGTGACTGCCATTTCAGAGGTCCTGAGTTCAAATCCCAGCAACCACGTGGTGGCTCACAACCATCTGTAATGGGATCTAATGTCCTCTTCTGGTGTGTCTGAAGAGAGCAATAGTGTACTCATATACATAAAATAAATAAATAATAAATAAATAAATAAATAAATAAATAAATAAATAAATTAAAATAAATTACTACTGTGTTTTGATTGCACATGCAGACTTACAAGGGTTTCACACTGGAAAGTATGCAAACCTGTGCTTTCACACTTTTAAAAGTAATGCCGTTATTGATTAAATCCTTATTTACCAGTCATCATTAGAGATAGGGAAAGTTTTTCAACAAGATAGAGTTAGAAACAAACAAAAACAAAGCTAGTTAACCTAATTAACTACTGGACCTCTCTCTTCAAGAAACACAATTTGAAAGTTTTGTTTCATAAAGAAAGACAATGTTTTCCACCTAAAAAGCATAGTTTTGGATAAACAATAATGCCAGAATTTTTCTAAGTATTGCACTTCTTTGCCTTGAATTTGTTTCAACATTTTAGAACACTTGTAATAGAATAAATTTATTGTAAATACATGTCACAGTATTTGACATTTTATTCAATATTATAATCCTGTGGAGAATGAAAATAATACAAAGGAGGAGAAATAAGGAGGTAGGAAGAGAAACCTAAGGGCAGAGGGAGATTCTTCCCAAAGGTAGAATCATTCATTCCTACATTGCTGGGAAAAGACAGATTTTTAAGGTACAAATGAATTTTAACATTCTAGATATGAATATTAAGTTTTGAATAAATAATATTACATACATTTTATCACTCAGTAATGATTGAGAATGTCATGTGATTACTTAAAAAACGATTGTGCATGTGTGGAGAACCTGATTTTCTGATAAACGTTGTAAGATGCCTTTTTGAGTTTTGAGCATTGTGAGTCTCTCAAAGGTGACGGACTTGACAAACATTGGGAAGGTTTTCTGAGTGGTGAGCAGCTCACCAGATTCTGAGGTGGGGCAGATGAGGAAAGCTAAAGCGTTCATCATAGGACTCAAAGTCTCAGGATATGCCTTAGGGATTTATTGCGCAGAACAGTGCTATGATTGTAAAATTATAATGCATGTGATATGATGTTCCCAATGTTTGCATCTCAAAAAAGTCAGGGAAAATTAGTAATTATCTTTTTCAGATCATTCCACAGTGTTAGCACAGGTGAGAATTTAATAGTCAAGCCTGTAAAACACATACATGCAATATAATATTATTTCTTAATTAGAATTTTATTTAAAATATAATTGGCGTTGTAGTGGTTAAAAATCATAGCAGCCTGTTTCTGGCTTTCGAAAGTAATTAATATCTTAATGGTACATCTCCACCCAGACCTACACACACACACACACACACACACACACACAAACACACCACACATACACTGGCGTTTCAGTGCGTGTCTATAATTCCAGCTGCTTGGAACACTGAGATTGGTCGACTTCAAGTTCAAGGCCTGCCTGGGGTAGACAAAGTCAAGACCAACTTGCCTTAATGAAGTTCTAATGGAAAAAAAAAAAATGCCTCGGTTATAGCTCCTTTGAAGTGTACTTCCCTGATACCACAATGTTTCAGGTCTGTTCCTCAGTATGACAAAAGCAAAAAAATAAAACAAATGCAAAATACTTGAAATGTAAAGCAAATTAATTTTAAAGTGGAATTTGTAATGTAAAATAATTATGGTATTTATGACCCCAGAGATAGCTCTGTATACTAAATGCTTGCCTTGCAAGTGCAAGCATCTGTATTCAGTCCCCAGAACCAGGAACCCTGGTTTAAAAATAAAAATCGAGAGATAATGAGGCAGGCTTGGTATCACCTTGCTAGAGAGGAAGAGGCAGCAAGATTCCTGGGGGATGCTGACCACCCAATTTAGTGGAATTCTTAAGGTTTGGATCAAGAAGGGCTGCCTCAAAAGAGGTGATCCTTTGTTAGGATGACTTCTCAGGCTGGCCACTTAGTCCACATCTGTTTGCATCATGTATATGCACAACTGCATAGATGTGACCACACACACACACATACACACACAGTAAAAAGAAATGATTTACTACATGAAGATTTAATGAGGATGCAAAATAACCAGAAATTCAGTGCAAAATACTGAACTGATGTTGACCACCTGCTGAAAAAAAATATGCTATTTTTCTCAAGTCTCATTTAGTTTTTGATTTGTGAAACAGAGTAGTTCATACCTTGTACTTTGGTGTGGGAGTCAGAATAGTTCAACAGTAGGGTAGAGAAATGTGTTGCTGTGAAGAAATAGAGCACACAAGTCATGAAAGGAAGTGAGCACCCTTTGTTCTCTGTGGCTGGAATCAGCTGTCAATTGATTGTTCAGCTTAAAAATCCAGATCATCCGCATAGTACACTGTACATTGTATTTTAATTATCACATTGTGAAAAACAATAAAGATCACTCATCAGTATTTGCCAAAGTGCATGGAAATTGCCATTTAGTTTTCTGATGCAGATGAACATTTGCTAGAAAAATTCTAAGAAGAAGATGGCATTATTTATCTTTGCTGAACATGTCCATATTCTTACAATCAACAGATTTCCTAGGCATCTATTGTAAAATGATACATGTATTCATGCGACGGAGTAAAAAAAAAATGTGGCCCAATTCAAAATCTTTATCTGAAGAAAACTGCAAAGACAAGAAAAGAAACACACCTCACTGGCAAAGGCAACCACAGGCTGAGAGTCACAGGGTGAATGGCAGTGTGTCTAAGGTTGAATGAGAAGTGTTTAGTTTCCTGCACCTCAGAAACAGCTTCATGTTGTTATCATGGGTTTGCAGTGTACACTTGGAAAACTTCCCTAAGTAATTTGCATCCTTTTTATGGATGTTTTTCATGAATTTGGGTATAATAATGTTGATGCATAAAGGCTGGCTTTACCACAAAAGGTATCAGTGTTGGAGAGAACGTAGTGTTGGTTAGCTGCAAGCTCACCACCAAGATGCATGATATATGGCTTTTGTGTTTACATTTGATTTTTCAAGGTACAGTATATATTAAAAGAATGATGATTTAATTGCCTGTTATAATGAGGTGAATACCTGTGTGGCCTGAATTTTGTCTCATAACAATTTTGGAAGCACATCCTTGTTTTATTTAGAAACATTCTCATCTCTATAAATGTATCATTTATATCTAAGATAATATACTATATGTGATTATCTTTCATCTACCAGTAACTATTGATTATATCTAACATGTAAGATAGCTTAAATGATATTTAACAGAGATCATTTTAAATCTTAGAATTGATTTAATAATAATTTCTAATTTCTAGTCAAGAACTTCATAATTTTCAAAGTATGACAATGAAACCACTTTGAAACTGACATAATCCTTGAACAGATATTATTCCCCGTTCTGCCAATTACAATGGGCCATGCAGGTGTATTTCCCAGTGGTATGGTAATTAAACCTGATCACTTTCAATTCCATTTTCTGTCACAAATTGCAGCCACTATTTTTCAAGCCTAAAGGAACAGAGAAGAAAGGAAAAAGAAGAACAAAATTTGTCTTTAAAAGAAATTCATATTCCCATGTCTTTTCCATTGAGTACACTTTGTAAGTGTGCTTCATCAGGACACCTGAATGGACTGTCAGTCAGTATAGGCTCAGAATGGTGGAATAACAAGCAGCTTCAAACCCCAGTGGCTTTCTCTAGGCAATGCCCATTTGAGATCCCAGAGGATGTTTCTAATGCATTGAATAAAACCTTGATTGGTTATCCAATACCAAGTGGTCACCCCTAAAAACACATAAACATAAAGAGCACTAGATGGCCTTAGCAAGTTGTGTTTATTATTTTGTATATGTAATATTTATGATATGTGTGTTTATGTAGGAGGGGTGTCTGTGGGGGGGGGCTATAGCAATAATAGGTTTTGTACTTGAGGATGGCATAGGAGAGGTGGAAGGAATGAGAAGCAAGAGAAAAATCTTAATCAAAAATTAATTTAAAAATAAAATAAAAGCAAGGCAAAGAAAGAGTTAATGGCTCTTGATGAGGTTGTTATGTCTGTTTATCTATACTTCATGTGGATGGATTTTGAGTTTTCTCTCAGCATGACAGGTTGTACCATGAGCAAACAACACAATCACAATAATTTTTATAATTCAGTGTCATAATAACACATCACCTTTTCTACCAGTTTTTGAAAGAGTCATCAAATATTGTTTGCTCTCAGGGAAAGTGAATTAAACTCTACTCCCTGAAGACAACCATACCAAAGGATTTGTCTGTGTATTTTATAATCATTACATTTTCCCAAATAACCTAAAAGAATGTTTTGAACACATTTGCACATAAAATATATGTGGAATAGAAAGTAAATTTTTATCAATGTCTCAGTTAGAGTTTTATTGCTGTGTACAGACACCATGACCAAAGCAACTCTTATAAGGACAACATTTAATTGGGACTGGCTTACATGTTCAAAGGTTCTGTCCATTATCATCAAGCAAGAGCATGGCAGCATCCAGGCAGGCATGGTGCAGGAGAAGCTGAGAGTTCTACTTCTGACTTCCTCCACCAGGGCCACACTTACTCATACAAGGCCATGCCTCCTAATAGTGCCACTGCCTGGCCCACACATATTCAAATCACCACAATCACTACTGTATAAATTCATATTTATGACATGTAGCATTGATGACACCTCATCAATGCTCCAAGTTCTAAAGATAAATCAGGGGCTTAGGTGTTGGTTCCTAACATATTGGGAACTGTCTAGAGTACATAGGACAACACTTAGCTTCAGAAGTTACTTCCCTACTTGAAAGTCTTTATAATCTCAAATCTTTAAATTTGCAATCAGTTTTGAGGTCCCAGATGACTTTAATCTTGTGAAGAAAACAATGAAATGAAATAAAGAAACAAAAGGAAGAATTGTCGTTAAAAAGCAGACCTTTACTTAAATGGGCAGTGTAAGGATGTCATTATGAATAACTAAGAATCTAGAATAGCATGATATAATGTAATTGTATTTGGTCATTACATTGTGATTTGATGTTTGTTATTTATGTTGTTAAAATGATGCAAATTTGATCTTGATCCTCAGTCTCTGGACTTAAAACACACTTTCAAGGACTCTTGGTGGGTCCCTGGATAGTCACAGGATGGGAGTTGACTATCAGAGGAAACAGCTATTTGATTTTAGTAATAGAAATCTAACCCCCACCTTAACCTCCTGGCCCAAGAGATAAATAGCAGTCAATAACCAAATGGTGAAATGAGTTAATATATTATGGATTTGTAGTGGATATTCATAAAGACTCAGATGAGGAACATTCGAGCATCTCTAGGTTGAGAAACATGTCTAGTGAGTCCCGTGTCCCACACCGTGCTATAGACTCCACACCCTACCCTACTGAACCTGGTCCTAACCTCTTCACCAGTTCATTCGTCTGTATCTTTTAGACTGTGCTTCATAATAAATAGTAATAAGAGAAGGGACATTGAAGAGTGGAGCCAATAACTAAGATTCTTTTTTTTTTTTTTTTTTGATAAGAGGGAAATTTGTAAATAGATTCTGTAACTGATGCTTGATGATAGTGATGATAGTGATGATATTTTCAAATTGAAAAATTAGAAGATGGGGTAAACAGACTTCAAAAATAGTATTAATGACTGATTACTACCTTTCTGCAGCATTAAACTGTTTTTCAATTTAAAATTATATATTGATTACAGAGCATGTTCCTTAAACACCTAAAATATAGTATTTAATAGCTATGTATTTATTCTCATACAAAAATAAGAAGGTTTCCTTATTTTGCAACTTTTATGAGAGAAACAAAACATGGATTGGATAGCACCATATACTTGAAGAGATGGTGACCACTTACTGGGCTTAGTCAATTAAAATAATTAGTCATTAATTAATTAAATAATCATTAGAAGGAAGTGAAGATGGGAGGGAGATGTAATGGGGAGAGCCTGAGAGGATATTGTAGGGGAACAAAGAGTATAAATTATTAAGATGCATCATAAAATTTTTTGGAATTTTTCAATGAATGAAAATTTTCTATACAGTTATGGTTTGAAGGCAACAGTTAATCCAAAGCTCACTTCAATTTTTTTTCTTGAAATTATATTTTGTAGTAAGGAGGTTATGTAACTTAAGATTTAGAATTTTATGTCTGCAAGTAATATGTGTGTGTGTGTGTGTGTGTGTGTGTGTGTGTAAGTCTTTTGAGGGAAACAGCAAATTGAATTAAAGAAACAAAAGGAAGCATTGTTCTTGAATAGCAAACATAAGCTTCCACGGGCAGTGTAAGGATGTCTCTATGAATAAGTAGAAATCTAGAATATTGTGATACAATATGATTGTATTTGGAAAGAAAAGGGGAAAATTGTTCACCACAGTGCATATCACATGTGGGGCAGTGGGCTGTGAGAGGCAGCTGGGCAACTGGTTAAGCATGCTTTGAACCCCACAGACCCCTGGAGTAGAAGTAGAAGTTTAGTGTTGCTCCTGGGACGCGTGGTTCCTTTCACATAGCCACAGCCCTCTACAGCCCCTCCCAAAGAGAGGTCTGTGGCCATTGGTCATGTAGCACAGGTAGAGGGCATGACTACAGGCCTCAGAGCCTCAAGACATCTCCATATTCATGAGATACCTAAAGGCCAGAGGGTATAGCCAATTAAGCATTCTTCCCCAGAACCCCCCCTCCTTGCAAAAGGTATTTAATCTTGGGCCACCCTGAGAACACAGGTTATAACTTCATCCATTTCCCACCATGACAATAAATATCTTAAGACCTGGACTACCTCTCTTCTTTGGGGCCCTCCATGGGGAACTGTGGAGAAGATCTTCAACTAAAGAACTGCTGTTTAATCTCCCACCAACAACCTCTCTACATTCCACCCACGGAGACCCAGCCAAGACTCAGCCAAGCGAGTGGCCCTGACCAAGAGTCTCACTCCCTACTCATCTTCTCCCCCTCACACCTTCTACTGTGGATTGATCCAGCCCGTATGTCCTCCCTACCTTGGCCATTCTGTGGCCTCTCAGCAGAGCCTGAGAGCCCAAGGGCTTGAGACTAGTCTGTCCCTGGCCACCTCCTGGCACAGGGACCCCCAGCCCAAGAGCTCTGGCCCCCATGGAGCACCAGACTGTGTTCTCTCCACCCTGGAGTGAAGCCCTGTGGCTTCTCACAGTCCGACATCCAGTGCAGCGTGGAGTGAACTCAGCCAAATTCCAGCATCTCTGCCTCCCTGAGCCAGTGGCACTAGCCCCTTGGGGTGGCAGACACGAGGGACCCACAATTCAGCCCATCAGGACCCAATGTCCACATGTGTGCCACAGCCCAGTGAGTGTTTAGAACAAATTGCCACTGTCTAAGAATACTGAGAATTACCTTCTCAGCTCCTGGAATCTGAAGCTGATTTTCAGCCATTGTTTTATTAGCTCTGAAGACATAAAAGAATATTTTTATGAAAACATATTCCAAGCCAATCGTAGCAACTAAAATTGTGTAATATTAGTAGAGATCTTGTGCTCTGTTATTGGCAATGACCTTGTTAGAATGATTAAATATATTATCTGACAATAAATATGTACTCACAGCTTGAATTCTGGGAGCTCACTGATAGCCATGCAGGGGGTTGTGGAAGGGAGATCACGTGGCTTCCAGCATCCTGAGAAACCGTGAAGTATCACATGTATACTTGTGATTTGTGTGAAGGGCCAATCGCTGCAAATCAGTGGGTACTTTCAAGTATTTCATGGTAAGAACATGTTGCTGGACAGTGCAGGGCCAGCATTTGGGGCTTTCCGTTTAATGAATAGTGAGTGTCAAAATCGGTGATTCACACCATTTAAATTTTTGAGGGCTGGCTGCTTTACATCATGGAACTTGATTTTGAAACTGAGATTTCATCATGGAAATCTACATAGTACCAGGATGGAAATCTATGTCTTTGTTTAAAATATGGCTAAAGAGCTAATTTTGGAAGGCATGCCCTTTTCCAGGTTAATCTGGATTGTTCAGCATCTTGCATGGATCCCAGTATTAGATGGGCCTTCAGATTCCAGGAGCTGAGGAGGGAATTCTCAACATTCTTAGTCAGTGGCTATCTGTTCTGGACGCTCAATGTGCGATACGCACTGTGGTGAGCCTTTTACCCTTTTCTTTCAAGTTCCAGCTAAAATCATTCTACTGACCTGAGATTCTTCATTATTTAGTTCATGAGAACCTCCCATAATATACAGAGGGAGTCAAATATTAATGTTGCCTGTGCCTGTTTTCTCTTTGTTCCCTTGTTATTCTGGTGAGATTGTGATTCTAGAATCCCATGCCTTGTCTTCTTTGTCTCGGTGAGAAGTGTCTGTACAGCTTAATAAGCCTTGGTCGGCTTGGGAAATGTGACTGTGTTGTCTTGGCGACTAAGTGTGGCTATAGATTCCAGGGGCAGACGACTCTTATATTTACTTAGTGTGAACATGAACTGTTGTTTTATTGTCATCATTATTTCCACTCAGACATTTCTGTTGTAAATGGAGGCACAGCCAGCTGTGTGGTTGGCAAAAATATATACTGCTTGAGTACTTTAATAGTCTGTGTATTGCCCAAACTCATTAATTTGTCAATTTCACAAACCTGGAAAAATGTATGGGATACTTGTAGAACAATCAGTGTTTTAGGAATAGAATTTCTTGACATTTTTAAATGGGGCTAATGATGGATTTTTCACTCTATTCTTATTTTGACATATTCAATAAGGGACAATCATGTTATCGCTTTCCAGGGCATGATTCTAGGCACTGGGGTCATAGATGTGAATGAGACACAGTTTCTTAGCTCAAAGAATCCATGACCTAATTAGGTGACAAAATGTAAATTTACAGTGTTTCTGTAAGTCTAAGTGTATCATTGATTTAGTGGAATTTTTAGTTACAAGTGACACAAAAATCTATTCAGATAATGGAAAGGAGAAAGGGAACATAACCATATCTAGTATTGTCACAATTTGAAAAACATTAAATGATCTTTAAAAAGAAATTCCAGGAAAGGTAAGATTGTTAGATCTCACAGGGATGAACGCAGTGCCAGAGGAGAGCTGACACAGCAAGGTAACTGTGAGGAGGGAGTGGTTCATATTGTCTGGAGTTGTCCCGAAGGGCTGCAGAAAGGAAGAATATGGATAAGACGAGCAAAGAGAAAGGACTAGTCTCTGTGAGGATTAACACAGGCAAGAGAAGGCTCTGTAGGGAAAATCCAGTGTGATAAGGGCACGCTGTAATGACTAGCATGTGGGTGAAAGTGTCTGATGACCTGAGTTTCATACATGGGATGTATATGGTGGAAGGAGAGAACCAATGCCTGGAATTCTTGCTCTGAACACATACTTTCTGTGCTATGCATGTGCCTATCTGTATTCACACACATCTCTCTCTCTCTCTCTCTCTCTCTCTCTCTCTCTCTCACTCACTCACACACACACACACACACACACACACACACACACACCACTAAAGTAAAAGAAAATAAATAATAAAAAATAGATGTGCATAAAACTATGGAAATCTTGTATCTATAACAAGAAGGTGGGGGGCGGGGGGAATTGCTACTCTAAGTAACACAATCATAGTTCAGGCCAGGACCACTGCCTGCCACAGGCACAAGTTAAATTTTGTACCAGTGTTTTCCTGCCTAGTTTACTTCCATCAGTTTAGAAGGGACAACTGTTTTAAATGTTATTTATTTTGGGTGGGGTAGAGGAGAGGCGTGTCCACCACAATGCTCTTGTAGATAGATGCAAGAGTCTATTCTCCCTCCCACTATGTAGATCTCAGGGACTCAGTAGGCTGTGGGGCTTATTATCAGACATATTTACCTGAGCTAGCTTACTAGTACCACTCTTAGCAATTTTAATGAAGTTGAAGGAAACTAAAATAGAGAAACTAACAGATCACATTACATTCTTATTTATATTTGATGAGTTTTTTTTTTTTTTTTAAGTTAAAACAGTGTTCTGTGTTATTGGGTGACAATTTAAAACATACCTTCTGTATCAAATAAATGGAAGGCTCTGTTTCAATTGGGGGAGTTCAAGGAATTGAAGAAGAAATCAGACTGTAATGACCAGATGATTGGCAGAGGCAATTGACTCTCTTGGGAAAGGTTGTGATTAGAGAAGGCAGTGCTCCTGCCAGACAGATATATCAGGTGCTTGTTGTTACTCCTCTGCTAAGGGGTAAGAAACTGTGCTGAGCTTGGTGTCTGTGGGGTTCCAGGGAGCAGGAGATAACAGAAAATGACCTACATGGATGTGGCCATCATTTGCATAGCAGCCTCAGATGAGTTTGGTTTGCCAAAATCAAGTGGTCACAAAGTTTGGTGACATGAAGCAGAAGGTTGTAACTGCTCACAAAGAGTCCTGTGAAGGTTCTGGGATTCAGTCTCTGTTGCATGTGCACTAGAACCCTACGTTGTATAGAGTGCCTCCTGTCACTTGGCAATGACATTTATAGGATGTTACAAATGGAGAGTTGGTTAACATTACAGATTCACAACCATTAACAAATTCAAGGCTGTCACTAGAAAGAGTCTCTTAAGCTTGACTCCTGCTTCTGATTTTCTTCCCTCTTAGCATTCTGAGAGTCATCTTGATGCTCTCCAAACCCAGCTCAGGGACTCCTTTTCCCTGAACCTCTCATCTTACTTAATGTGTCTATTCTGGTCCTTTCTTCTGTGTGGCACTCTAGTTTCTACTCCAAGTCATTAGCCTTCTGCCTTCTTTTGCCTTTTCCCTGGATGCTCAGATTCTGAGCATCTGGATTGCACCAGAGGACGCTGTCAGCTCTCACTGTGAACTTTCTCTCTTGTTGACTTTGTTCTACCTCTGGTGTTAGACTAGGCATCTCAGGATGTTCAGGCTCAGCCAGGATAGGTTTGGGGGTACACAGATGCTCACTGGTTTTCTTGAAGAATCACCCTTTGCAAAATATTTTTGGATAGACTCTTGACCGATTCCTTTGGGCAGTGTGGATGTAAGTGATCTCATTCTTAAAAAGCAAAGCGTGAGAAGAGAGGGACTCTTCCTGCAATCCTTGCTGTATTAGAATATGTCTGGGCAGCTGCCATTCTCTGCTGTGGTCTCCATAGGCACTGCCCTTTGACCTGCAGATGGACTGTAGGTCACTAAGAATAATGACACTACAGATCTTAAGTCTGTGGAGACGCTCAGTTTGGTTCCATCTTTCCTGATCATCAGTAAACAGCTCAAGCAGCAGAAGGTGTCTGGCGGCCCTCTGAACTACAATTCCCACAGTTCTAATGTCTCTGAGCACACAGATGGAACATTTCTCCTTTGTTTATCAGATGATGGAACTCAGCACCCAACCCAGCAGGTCACCATTGCCTCCGTCACTGGTTCCATTACAGCAGCACATTACAGTTGTGCTTCTGACCTCACGTCGAGTTCTTCTGTGGAAGTGTCCATTTCTCTACCTCCTGGCTTTGCCTTCTGTGGCTCTTGCTGCTCTGTGTTCTGAATATAGTCCAATGCTGATGCTTTCCACCCCTGAGTAGTATACTGTGTGCATTTTTTTTTTCAGATTCTCTTTTCCTATATCAAGTCCTAGGCCTGTTTGATTGACGGTTGTACCTTAGTAACTAAATACCCAGGATTCCCAACTGTAGGGAGTCAACCTAGGCAAAAGCCTTCAACTAGTCTGAGGATTTCTGAAAATCTTTCCTAAGTCAAAATAAATCACTCAAATGCTGTACAGAGAAGTGCTCCCAAGGAAAAGCCCATTTTGCTTATGTTACATGCTCTGGTAAGCAGCCGTTATTGATTTTACTCTAATAGTTCATACATTAACTCAACAGATATTAACTGGCTGCTATACATCAACCACGGAGCTAGGTGTGGTAAATTGAATACAGCTCAGGACAGATCACACTTCCATCCTAATTACTCAGCTTTGACAGTGAGTAACTATGATCTTGTTTGTATTATGATAAGCAGTTATTTTAAATTTCTCTATTAAAAGATAGAAGAAAGGACAGATGTATTTATGGGTTCAGAGAACATCTGACAGAGGACAGTGCTTTGTCTACCCTTGGTAATGACATATTATTTACACATTTAGGACTCAGCTTGAGTGTCCACGGTGGTTACACAAACGAGGAGTTCAGCATTGGTGTCCTGGTGCTGCTAATCTGTACTTGCTATGGATTCTATACAGCTGACTTTTCATAAAAACAGCAATGCTTATTCTTCATGTCTTTGAAGTATCGCAAGTGGGGTAAAAAATATGAAATCAAACACTGAAACATATTAAAATTTGAAACGTTAAGCTGCTCTCTTCCATACATATTTAAATGGCAATACTTGAAGTACTTCATTATTTAGTATTAATTTAGTACGAATGATGGTACGTTATGAAAGTGCCGAATGTCGGAAGTAGAGCGAACGGTGTGCTACGACAGTGTGTTTGTGTTTTGGAGAATGCACGTGGGAGCAGAGGGCATGGTCATCGGAGGGGGGATGACAAGTGGCAACACAGGGTATTCTGCCATGGTGTGAGGAAGAATCCAGGGGAGTGATATAGCTTTTATAGAGTTGAATTCATGTGTTGAGGGTAGAGGAAAGAGTGTCAGAAGATGTATAGTCATCCTGACCAAATCTAAAATATACGTATTTGGATCACAGTAAAATATAGCAAACATGCAAACATGATACATACCGGTCAGAAACTGCCTGTTCTTCATCCCCTGATTCAAAAGAAAATCTGACTTCTGGCTGAGCATTCAGTTGCCAGATCTTGGCAGCAAACAAGGATCGTGGAGAGTGGATGTGGGTTTGAAGGTTTCATGCAAGGTCACCTTATATTGTATAAACATCCTGCATGTTTCAGAACTGTGAGCTAAATAAATTTTTTCTTGCATAAGTTACATATCTCAAGTATTTTGTTGTGTATCTGGAGGCCTTTGTAACATTAAAATGGGCACAAGGGTTTTTCAGTTGAAGGTGTGTAGACAGGGTCTTCCCTGCCAAAGTCTGTCTTGCCCACAGTCTGGACATGTTGTCAGAGCCATTACTAAGAATAAACCTCTAAGCTCATCTAGACCTGTCTCCCTCACTTCCTGAAAACTCTTACTTCAGGTTATATCCAAAATGTAACAATTCCTCCAAATTCTCCTGTTCAGGGTCTTAGCTGTAGACTTGACTTGCATCTAAGACTGGACTATGGAGTGTTTATCAGAGCCATTTATACAACCTTGTGTGTGACATTAATAGTACATTTTATTCTCCAATATAGTAGTTGCAGGACAAAGTGACTATCGAACACTTGAAATACAAATAATATGGTATTCATTCCCATATTTTTTACCTCTAGGAATTTTGGTATTGAAAAAATGCCATTAGTTTTGAATGAGGCAAATATTACACATAAGCATTTGATAAGTCATTTCTGAAGTATATGTTTACCAAACATTAAGGACTCATTGCACAATTAAACTATATGATACTTTTTGTAGATTCAAGAAACTATTTAGAAGATGTTGCTAAGTAGTAAAAGCTCTACCTTAGTTCTCTATTTAAATATGGAATGTACTATGTAAAAAACAGGTAGTCATCCTCATTAAAGTAATATATTCAGTATTTGGGATGGTAGATTTACTGAAGGTTAATTTCCTTCCTTCCTTCCTTCCTTCCTTCCTTCCTTCCTTCCTTCCTTCCTTCCTTCTTCCTCTTCCTTCCTTTCCCTGTCTGTCACTGTCTCTGTCTCTGTCTCGTCTCTGTCTCTCTCTCTCTGTCTCTCTCTGTGTCTCTCTCTCTCCCTTCTTTGTAGATTTTGTTTCTCTATGTTCTTCAGGTTTCCTGGGATTAGCACGTTTTAAATGTTTACTTTTAGCAGGTAACTCTGAGACTAAAGTGCTTGGCCATATTACTGAAACCTTTGGAGATTCAGGGCTTTTATGCTCAGGCTGAGGCAATTGAGGGCTTGTTCGGGCTGGCCTCTTCCACATCTCCCTTGTTTCTTCATTGTACATCACAAGCTACGAGGTTTGGGAGCAAGTGTCCACAGTCTTTGGTTCTCAGGCATAGTAGTGACCAATGTTAAGCTACAACTGGATGCAAACATTATAGTGCAGAAGTTATAGTACATCACTTTCATTCGGGCATGGAAGTTGCCTCTGGTCATAGCTTAGACTTTCTATATTGTAGAATAAACCCTGAGTATTTCGCTTTGCTTCTTGTTCCTGCCCCAAAAGAATGAGAGAAAAGGAACTGGATAAACAGCATCACGTATCTCTTATGCCATTTGGATAAAATGTGGAAGAATAAACTTTTACCTCTTAAAATAGGTCATTGTCATACTTTTAAGAAACACACTTGATAAAACTTAATTAATAGACTGGCATTTCTGAGGCATTACAGGTTGTGGTAAATGGACTCATATCAAAAGGCTCTAAAGTAGGAATGGTAAGACAGAAAGTTTGAGTTCGGGACTCACTGATGCTACTTGCTAACTTTGAGACCTTAGACCAATGTTTCTCAACCTGTGAAGTCTTACCTTTATGGCCCAATGTCTGTTTCACAGGGGTCATGTATAAGATATCCTGCACAT
This sequence comes from Mastomys natalensis, assembly GCA_021653895.1. Classification (NCBI taxonomy): domain Eukaryota; kingdom Metazoa; phylum Chordata; class Mammalia; order Rodentia; family Muridae; genus Mastomys; species Mastomys natalensis. The sequence continues at coordinate 119,165 of JAJTUV010001504.1, read as the reverse complement.
CAGATATTTACATTATGGTTCACAACAGTAGTAAAATAGCAGTTATAAAGTAGCAAAAAAAAAAGTAATAATAATTATAGTTGAGGTCACAACAACACAGGGAACTATATTAAAGGTCATGGCATTACAATGATTAAGAACCACTGCATTAGACAATGTCTCTTGTCAGAATACCCATACTAGCCTGGAACCTTAATTAATATGGGTAAGATGAAGTTTAGAAATGATAGAATGTGTAATTATGATTAAAAGTATGCAAGGCTCCTTCTTTCTCATAGTTGGGTGCTTCTGTATAATCCCGTGCACTGGCACGGGTGGAGGGTCAAGTGTCAAGGTCAGAGATGGGTCGCCCAGGGCCCTAAGGTGACTTCCGCTCAGATGTGGCACTTTGTGTCTTATTCCTCTGTTCTCCCCCCCCTTCCTTTCTGAATCACCTCTCAGTCCAAGGCCATGCGTCTCACTACTCTATCTGGGTGCATTTGTTGACCTAAATGTCTGCATCCTGCGTAATCAAGGGACTCAATCACAAAAGAGACCAACTAGGGGAATTCTATTAATGAGGAATCTGAGTGACACATTGTTATTATATATTTTGGGTAAAACAGTGCATAAGTGGACTTTCTTAGGTTTTCATATCCCAGTATTATTACACATCTGTAACACATCACATAGAATAAGAACTCCTATGGAAATTCTGTTTCAGTATCAAAGCTAGGGTGCTCGGAATGGGCTGATAGAAAGTACTTTGGAATATGTGAACAACACTGGTTCAGAGGGACATATAATACAGGGGTGTGGGTATGGCCGTAACTTTTAATCATCCTCAGTCTTTTATTAGGATGTCATGGATAAGCATTGTCTTAGTTTCCAATGCTTTCTGTGCTGATGATCATTGCTTGAGGAGAAATGTACCTGACAACACACATTCAGGCTGCCAGTGATGGAGTGCTTGCCTATTGTGTAAAAGACCATAGGTTCAATCCTTAACACTACTAAATACATATGTACGTACATACATACGTACATACATACATACATACATACATACATCATCACCACCACTATCATCATCATCTTTCTCACAATTATAGAGAAGAAGTTCAAGGTAAAGGCATGGCAAAGTTAGTGTCTGATAAGGGCCTGTATCCTCGTTCATAGATGATTTTTTAGACGATGTTTTCATTTGGCAGAACGGGAAGAGGTCCTTCTGGTCTTCCTTATCACAGCGCCAACAAGCTCGTGAGCATTTTTACCCAATAGTTTAATCAGTTGCCCAAGGTTTCACTGTCTAATGCCATTACCTACAGGGCTAAAAATCTGAATTTGTATGAGTCTGACTAATATAATGGAACAAAAATAACTTTGGAGCGTCTTACTTTAAACCTGAACCAGTGTGTCCATTTTGCATTGGTGCTAATGTGAGTTGAGTTTGTTTTCTTTCATAAAGCTAGACAAAATCAACTGGAAAAAAAATGTCTCTGCTAGTTTTAAAAGGTTTTGTCTGCTTAACTATCTGTGGGATGGACCAGCTCTTTTTTTGTATTTCACAATACCAACCAGCTTCTTTTGGGGCATCATTTTAATTACTGGTAATAATTGGTTATTTACATTTTGTATTTTTTTCTCTAAAGGGTTGTGTGTAATAAAATATCTTCTGAGTTGAAAATATACCGATAGAAAACAGTAATGCACTTGTGTAAGACAGATTCTTAGACTCAGTGTTTTTATCCCTTTTTCATCCTTGTAATTTTGCTTCTACCTTATCATGATTTATTGTCCCATGTAAAGAAAGACAGAGCACAGAGGTGTATGCCTGTGCTAGCTCAGATTTGTTTGGGGCTGGTTGATACTGAGTGGCTTTTTGTTTGACTTCATTGTTGTGGAATTATATCACACTTGCCCAGACAGCTTCTAACTTTAATTCTTCCAACTGCATAGATGTGTCTGTTTACAGTGATGTCTGGCTGGTCTAAGCTTGTCTTCTTCTGTTACAGGAGCTATGCCTGTCCCAGACCAGCCTCCGTCAGCCTCAGAGAAGAACAGTTCCTTGAGTCCAGGCTTAAACACCTCCAATGGGGATGGCTCTGAGACAGAAACCACCTCTGCTATCCTTGCCTCCGTCAAAGAACAGGTAGAAGCATTCCTTGCATGTGGTATTCCTGGGGTCATGTGACAATTGCTTCTTTAGGTGAACATGGAAGGTTACTTGGTTTGAAAATAATGCTGTGTTAGTGTTTATTACATAATTAACACTAAAATGTGGTTACAATTGTTCTTGATTTCATGGTGTTCCTCAGGAAACCATTAAACATAGTGCAACATATTGTAACATAGTTCAACATATTCCATATAGGGACCAGAACACTTTTCTGTAGATGACATTTTGGAAGATAATGTTGATCAACTTGACATGTTTTTATTGAAAGTTTTAGACCAAATAGTTGATGAGTAGAAAATATTTTCTAATAAACTCTCAACATTTATCCAGAAAGCTAAAAATTGAGAATATGTTGAATATCTTAGTAGGTTAAGCCAAATTGCCCTTCCTGGTGTTTCTTATGACTAGTCATTTTGGGGGTAAACTGGATCACACTGCTATATTAAAGACTGTGTAGAGGCCTAAAATTTAAGAGTTCAAGAAAAATGTATAGAATTCATCATGTAAAACATGTTAATTACAGCACAGGAAAAATTCTACAATCTTCCCTTTCAAAGTCATCAAAATCTAATTAACTTCTCAAACATGACATCACTCTAGAAATGAATAAATACATAAAATTCAAGTCTGAGATTTAAAAGAACTATTCCATGGCAGTTAAGTTTCTTATAAGTCAGGGATGGTAAGCAATTATAGATATCTGGATCAGGACTAGTATTTTCTTCTGATCATATACTAGGGAGTAAAGCAAGATTTTAAGTTTTATAAAAAAATGTAGCTGACATGTAACTTTTCTACTTTAGAGAATACAGTATTATAACCTGAAACATGTCCTGTGTAATCTAGAGATGTGGTAATAAACATTTCTACCTGAGATGGGTTATTTAGCAGTTAGAACTATGATGTGAATTCAGGCTATTTTCGTCCAGTTACTTTGAAATTAATGATGAATTCTTGCAGATTTTACACTTGCAGCTGTAGAGCATTAGAACAATCTGTTTCATGATATTTTGTCCAGGGGTTTTACCTGGCATAACATCCTCTCTATTCTAAATCACTTTCCTTGACATACTCTCCTCTTTGTTCTACTCCGATGTCCTTGACACACCCTCCTCTCTGTCCGGCCTCAGTTCTCCTTCACACCTGTCTCTGTGGATCGCTTTCTGCTTGCCATTGGGTTTGGGGTGTTTTGTTCCATGATGCTGGCTTAGCAAAAACATTGTAGAAATTGACACGGTTATCAGCAGGAATTCTGTGGCAGAGCAGAGCGCCAGGGTGGGGCAATTAAGAACAGTCGATGTTCTGTATGCAGAATGAAAGGCTGCAGAGGAAGCGAGTAATGTTTAATAAGAGGGGCTGATTAGATAAGTGTAGGAAGCCACCTGTGTTTCAGTCTATCAGAGAAGCTAAAGGAGATGCCATTGACAGGAAAGATCAATGATCCTCTCAGAAGTGTCCCCCCAACCCCTGCTTCAGGAAGTTTGCAGCTAAATAGGACTGCAGGGGAGGGCTGAAGAGATCGATCTGATAGTCTAGAGTGAGAGAGTGTTAAATAGGGACTTGTTCTGCTCCGTGAATCTTCTAGTGAAAATCCCACTCATGAGTTTTCTGATCTTTGTAAGGAATAGTGGAAATGGAAGCCCAGCGGGGGATCTTGCCAGTCCTCGAATTTAAGGTACTTCCTCAGTACAGCTGAGCTAGCCTGGTGTCTTACTTGACCTTGAACTGAAGTCTTCTGGACCTTAGTTTAATGATAAAATATAAAAGAGGCAGACGGTGACAATTTAACAAGAAAAGGGCAGGACAGACGTGTCTGATGACAAGCACAGTGTTTTATCACGGGACTCATTAATAGTATAGCTTAGAATGAGTGGAAAGACACACATCAAGGTCCTATGTAGAGAAAATTCAGCTCCTCACAGTATTGCTACCTCCCAAAGTCATGCATATAGTTAGACAATTGCTTAGTAATTTTGACATACCCTCATATAACCTAGTCTGAGTGTAAACTATGAATCTAAAGGAACCGACTTTGAATTTCTGACTCTCCTGCCTCTGCTTTACAAGGACTAAAATTACAAGCATGTACCAACATGCTTGGCTTATCACATTCTGGGCATCACATCCAGTGTTTCTTGAATGCTAGGAATTCGCTCTACCAAGTTACATGCCCTGCCCATGTTTAAGCAATTGTAACCAATGTCATCTTTCTGGTTATTTTGTTAACAAATGATAATTTTAAGATTTTATGGATATATCAATATTTGAAGGTTCAAAGAAAGATAGAATCTACTTTACCAGACACACTAATCATAGCAGTACCCAAATCGATGGACTTGAAAGACTCATGTCTGCAGAGGACATCATGAAGGGCTTGTAGCAGGCTCCCACATCCTCTCCTGTTAGTTTAATTTAGTACAGAGGAGGACTTAACTGGTGCCAATGTGGATCATCATCACAAAACTAAAGTTACTGACTTACAACATATAGGAAAAAAAATGTCCAAGTGAAAGAGTGTAGCTGTAAACATGAAAAAAAAAAAAAAAGCAGATCTGAAGAAATATGGTGAGATAGTTGATCTAAGAAAATGGTCAGGAGGGCTTGTAGGCAGAAAATGCACATAATCAGGGAACATGTGATGTGTGAGGCAGAAGAATATTAACAATTTTAAGGGAAGTTAAACATTGAAAAGTAGAAAAGTGGGCTGAGTGGTGACTAAGTGGATAAAAACACTGGCTGTTCTCGCAGAGGACCTGGGTTCCATTCTCAGCACTCACATGGTGGCTCAGAATGGTCTCTGCAGCTTTAAGGAGTCCCCCATGCTCTCTTCTGACCTCTGCAGGAAACACACACGGTGCACATGCATACAGACCCACAAAACATTTATACACATAAATTAAAAATAAAAATTATTTACTTAAAAGTAGAAAAATACCCAAGAGGAAATAAATCAAATAGAGTAACAAATTGTTGAGAGAGGTGATATAACCCATTTTAATGTTGATGGGAACAAGAATGGACAGGACAGAGAACTGTGTAGAAATAACCGTAAAAATCACAGGAGAAAATGCAGACAAGCCGTGGATTACACTCAATGGATGTACTCATTGTGAATGCTGAATCTTACATATAAATAAATTCTTGTTTGACTCTATCAAGTGTACTAATGTAAAAAAAAAAATAGTTCTAGGGAAATCCTCATTATTTTTTTAATTCCAAAAAAACAAAAGTGAATTGGTGAATAGTTTCTTCAGTCAAATGGTCTGTTTGTATGAACTGTTATTGGAAGTGACATTTCTAAATACACAGTAAGAGTACTGAATCCTGTCAAGTTTGGACATATATTCTACTTCAGATTTTATATGTCTATCACCTATCTATCTATCTATCTATCATCTATCTATACATCTATCTAATATGTCAAATTTAGTATAATTCTTATTTGGGGTGGTCTCAAAAAACCTAGAATATTGGCTTTCAAAGTGTTGAAATGATGACAAATCCTTTCTGTAAATAATGTAATTGTTAATAAATGAGTTGAAACCATATCTATAGCATTTAAAACCAAAATTATGAGACATTGTATAAATAAATATATTGATGGTATTACCTTGTCTTTAAAACAAGAGAGTAAAGTTGGATTTAAAAAGAAATAGTTGAATTTGCATGAATAGTGAGGTGTTAAGGATCTGAGAGGAGTTGAGAGGGGAAAGAATATGATCAAAATATATTGGATGAAAAAATAATAATAAATAAACTAAAATTTTAAAGTCAAAGGTCTGTGATATTCTAGAGAAGAGAAAGAAAAGTAAAAAGTGTTAACTGTGATTATGGTGTATGATTATTTAGGTAGAGATGTGAATATACTGTGTTCATAGAGAATATAGAAGTCGGAAGTTAGTGGAAACTTTGAGTGTAAAATAAATATTTGTAGGATTTTATCTTTGATGTGCACAATACCAAACATTATTGCTATAAATAAAATAGCTACAATACACCCACTATCATATACACACTTTTTTTGAGTTATTGAGAATGAGTCCAAAGGCCCACTCATACTACCCTGGACCTGTAACGCTGAGCTATACTTCTACTCTCAAAATTCTTGAGGAGAAAAAATATAATAAAATCTAAGGATTGATTCTTTTTAAGTAATTAATCAATTTAGTTAATGCTGAGAATTTTCTGGGGTAGATGATTAGGATGAGATAGAATCAAACTCCTTCCTAGGGAAGGAGCAAGGTGGAAGGCCCAAAGGAGTCATGTGGTCTGATGTGCAGTGCTTGCTTAGATGGAATGAGAAACCTACAAGGAGAATATAGGAACATTCTTGGGTGGCCTGATACAGACAGCCTAACTTATACATTGGGAGATTTTAGTACTACATGATTTTTAAGGTTTGTTCTCTTTTTCTCAAGTATAACTTTTATCCATACAGTTTAGACAAATTAATGATATTTCTACCAAACATTATATCTTAAGAAAAACTGACTTTCATGTGTATGTATGGCTGTCTACACAGACATAGTGTATGCTATTTGTGCAAGTGCCTTTGGAGATCAAAAGAGGGTATAGGATCTGGAGCTGGAGGTATGGGTAGTGTGAGACACCACCACGGATGCTGGGAACTTGTCAGATTCTCGGTAGGAGAAGTGCATACTCTTAACTGCTTAGCTGTCTCTATAGCCCCAGTTATGCATTTTTATCATTAAAGATATATGCTATATTTTTGTATTTTTTCATATAAAGAAAATAATTTCACCTGTTTTCTATAGCAAATGTGAAAACTGTCTTTCTTGAGTAGAAATCCATTTATTAACATGGAATTTCAAATAGGATATTTTATGATATCAGATTGTGTTCTCATTCCATGTCTTTGCATGTCAGTCATTCCTAAAGCAGGGAAGTCAATTTGGTTTTGTACAGCAGGCATTTGTTCTGAATGACCATGCAGAACACTGAATAATTCCTTAATCCATCCAACGTACATACTGAGAACCTTATACTTTCCACATATAATAAAATAATGTGCACAATGAAAATCCAGTAGGTAGAGTTCATTAGGATAAGTTGTTAATGAGACTCAGGCTGGTAGTTAACATTGAATGTAAATAAATTTTAGTTTATAGCCATAGATGGAAATTTAAGTCATTCTATACCGTGATTTATGAAATGCTCCCTATCTTCAGGAAAGCATGAATAAAATGTCTACGGTGAGTTCTTGAACACAGCAGTCATGCATTGTTCAACAGAAATGTGCTCATTAATTATTCTTCTTTGTTGCAGTTTCCTCTCTTGACTACCATTTAACTGGTAGATTTTCCTTTTTTGTTTTAGAATAAATAGAACCATGATAGTTAAATCCCATAGATAAGTTTTTTTTTCCCTCAGAATGCCTACCTTATTTCCAAAATATACCAAATCTCTCCTGTGAGATTTTTTGAGAGACACCGAGTCTTTATTTACCGCCCTGTAATTGAATGTGTCTCACCAAGAGAGTAGGGAGGTATGGGATGTATTGTGTGGTGAGGCCTGATGCCAACTATTTGGATAAACTGTAGAGAAGACTTGGGTACCTTCATTGCAGTCAAAAGGCATTATTCAGTAGTGTTTACCAGGCTCCTACTATGTGCTCAGAACAGTGGGTACCTTCATTGAAATCAAAGGCATTGTTGTGTAATATTTACCAAATTCCTACTGTGTACTCAGGACTATGATGACACAGGTGATCATGACAGATAAGCAACTAGTTTCAGAATGCAAGGATGTCTGGGTTCACGTGGATAAGAAAATTCTAGGGAGCCAGTCTTATGATTGATGATGGAAATCATGACACGAGTAACTGATGAGACCTGAGAGAAAGTCACTGACTGGACAAGAGTAGATTGGATCCAGTGTATAAGTGCAGTGGAGACTATTTAACTTTTTTCAGTGGAATTGAGGGAAAGAAAATGGCTTCGGAGGCAGTCTGGCTGGGGCTTGTTCAGGAAATTTTGGTTGTTGCTCTTCCTGTCATCCCAAGGGCCCTGTCTACTGGTTGAAGTTGACGACTTCAGAATCTGTAAGGAGTTGAGCCGAACCAAGTTAGAGAAGGAGACACGGAACTGAGGGATGAAAGGTTTTATTTCTAAGTCTTAGGCTCCTTGGGTGAGAAAATCACTGACTTTAATGCAGATAGAGACAATGGATTCGTAGTCACACTGTCAATGGATGATTTGAGCCTGAGAAGGGGAATTTTAAAATCAGGAAATGGAAAGCCACCATTGCTAATGTCAAGACTCATGCCAAAGCGATGAACGTGAAGAAACTGAGTAAGAAAGAGGAAAAGCACATCTGGCTTCTATGTCCCTTCTGAGAGCTGGTGTGAAGTGGAGCAGAAGAATGTGAGAAAGGCCTGGCCCTCTCTCTGGTGTGAAAGAGAGGGAGCTGGATTTTACTCCTCACTGCCAGAGGGCAAGCTTGTCTGCCCGTGATCTGGAGGAAAATCTCTCTGGTCTTCATTTATAAGTCTTTACTAAAATGATACTAGGATAGTCGTGTGATCTCTTAGACAAGAATTTATATTCAACCAGGTTTTTTCAACAGTGGCTTTTGTGTTTATCTTGCAATGAATCTGTGGTGGTTTGAATATGCTTGACCCAGGGAGTGAGTGGCACTATTAGGAGGTGTGGCCTTGTTGGAGTAGGTGTGGCCTTGTTGGAGAAATTGTTTCACTGTGGGGGTGGGCAATGAGATCCTCCTCCTAGCTGCCCTGATAGCAGAGTCTTTCAGGTTACCTTTGGTTCAAGATGTAGAACTTTTGGTCACTCTAGTACCATGTTTGCCTGAATGCTGCCATGCTTCCTGCCATGATGATAATGGACTGAACCTCTGAACCTATAAGTCAATCCCAGTTGAATGTTGTACTTTATAAGAGTTGCCTTGGTCATGGTGTCTCTTCACAGCAATACAACCCTAACTAAGACAGAATCTGAATATTATATTTGTTCTTTGGGATACTACGAATTTCTTGGAAATATACTTTTGATTCAAAATAGCATCCCTGTTATTTGGGCACTGTATAATTTGATAATCACATGCTTACTAGTATCCTGGTGAGCATTTATAACTTAATTTTTGCATGTGTGTATGTATGTGCTGTGCATGCATCTGTGCTTTTTTGCATGTGTGTATGTATGTGCTGTGCATGCATTTGTGCCTCTTTGCATGTGTATATGTTTGTCCAAAGGCCAGAAGTTGATGTTTAGTAACTTCTTTGATAAATATTATCATATTTATATATTGAAGAAGTATTGCTCAGTTGAATTCATCAACTTCTCTAGTCTAAATAGCCAGCTTGATCTAATGATGCCTCCTACATGGCTGGGATTATAGGTGGGCTGCCACATATACTCAGCATTCTAGTAGGTACCAGACATCCACACAGGTCCTGGACATTACATGACAAGTGCTTTTATTCCTTGAGTCATCTCCCAAGTCCTCCAAGTGTTTTTTGTTTATTTGTTTGTATGTTCTATTTTGCTTTGTTTTGTTTTGTTTTTGCAAAAGGCAGAAGAAAATAATTGAGGAGTTTTAGTGCTTATTGGTATTTGCAAGCTGTATTAGCTAGATGAATGGCGTTTTAAGTAATTCTATCATCCAAGTATACTGAATAGAGAATAGGCTGCACACAGATGATTTCTAGGTGCATGCTATGCTGTGTACAGACAGTTTTCAATAGTGTTTACCAGGCACCTACTGTGTGCCTGGGATTTTGATTACACAGGTCAGTTCTCAGATTTGAAGCCTACCTTTATGACATATATATGTGATGAGTTTTAAAACGTAAATATTGCAAAGTTTTACATATTATTAAAGTTCAAACGATTTATACAGAAATCGCTCAAACTGATGCATACTCATAGACACTGATGTCCTCTTGCTTAACTAATTTTACTTATTCTTCCAATATCACTTGCATTATAAGTCATATTCTTGATTTTTAAGGCATTTCGGGGGGGGCTGTGTTCAGTATGCTGATGACTCCTGGATAGCAAGGACAATTCTCATGTTTATAGTCACTTACACTATTCAATTCAGCAAAGGAAAGGACAGGGATGAAGGCATTTCCAAGTTTCCACCCCAGCCAGACCCCTCCATTGTATACTTGTATACTTTATTTAAAAATCTCATGTTTTATGGTGACTTACCCTTGAGAAGCCCATGTCCATACTTGGGTCAGCTTGACTTTTCCTCTGAATAGTTGTCTTCTTGTTGAACCCTGTGATTCATGTACACGTGAAACATGTTTCCCAATAAACTCCAACTCAGATTCAAAACCTTTCTAGTTATATGTGAATCTAAAAGGAATTTCTGTCTTTTGTGTTGATCCATCAGCAGTCGTCGCACTTCTCTTCTTTCATAGCTTCCACATTTATAAGGTTACAATACCTTAACACTGCAATAAGAATACTATTTTAAAGATAAGATTATCTCTTACCCTTATAAGATATTTTCTTACTATTCCCCAGGTCTGCGTATTATTGCATGATCTTGTAATATGATTAGTGTTGCTGCAAAGACAGCTGTTGCTCCCATCACACAGTATGTAGAATGGCAGAGCACTGCTAAGCATCCTCCAAACAGTATTTTGGAAAAGTATCTTGTGAATGTAATGACAGTTATTATCCATGGAGAAAAGGAAATGAAAACACCTCTGGGAAAGGTCAAGAACAGGGAGGATTATCTGCAAAGACCAGTGAACTTTAGATCCATTTACTTAGAATGGCAAGGATTAGACATACCATAATGCTAGCGGAGAAGTCTTTCCCCGTGTCAAAATTAAAAATAAAGTTACTTTATTCTTGACTTTTAAACCTATATCTTGTCTCAAGCTTTGCATGGATCAAGGAAGAAATAATGAAAGCATGGCAGCCCTTATATTTCCTTACTAGATCAGCAGCTGCTTGAGGAAGAGTGTGGGTTTCAAGGTGTGGATTCAGAACGGAAGGCAGGCATAGGAGCCTACACAGCAGGGTCTCCGTAGTTTGAAATACAGTTTATAACAAAGTAGGACATAACCTCAGAGCAAGAACAATTCTCCTGTTTAGAGTTACCCTGTTCAACCCAGGAAACAAAATGACAGAGATGCAGGCATTTGCAAGCTTCCTCTCTGGGATACACTCTCTGCGTGTCCTTGAGAAGGATGAAGGGTGTGTTATGAGTTCTGTGTACGGAGGAAAATGACATCAGGAAGTGTCAGAGGGTGAGCCTACTGATTTGTGCATCGGACAGGGGATGGACAAGCCTAGACATATAGAAGAAATAGGGGTAACAGGCTATCAGGGGCTTGGGAGGTATTGCTACAAGGAACAGTCATGAGACACTAACTCTAAAACTATGGACATGTCCTTGTCCCTACAGCTCACTTAAGTGTACTCTGTTGCTTCCCCTGAGATGTGCTCATTGGTTTGAAAACCTGAGCTCCATTTTAAGAGTGAATATTAAGAGTGAAGGGTGTGTTATGAGTTCTGTGTACGGAGGAAAATGACATCAGGAAGTGTCAGAGGGTGAGCCTACTGATTTGTGCATCGGACAGGGGATGGACAAGCCTAGACATATAGAAGAACCTTGCCTTGAACCCCTTATTCTGGAACCGTTAACTGTGGGGTTCATACAGTACCTAGGCTGTGGCGACGCAGCCTTGCATGCTGGTTGGCAAGGAAGCATTTAGCAGGTAGGGTTTTGAAAATGTTTTAGCGCCCTCATTATTCTTTCGTAGTTTTCAAAAGAAATCATTGTTAAATATGCATCACATAAAATCATATTAAACGTTTAAAATGTGGTATCTTAGTGTTTTATGGTCCTATGATGAAGGTAACTCTTGTGCATTATGGGAAATCTAAAAATACCAAGATTTCCTTCTTTGAATTTTAAATTAAAATGTGGTTAAGGAGATATAATGTTTACTTTGCTTGGTAACTGTTTTAAACTATCTTTGTTCATTAACCTATCAGTGGTGTTTTTGATATCATTAAATGTTCTTTTCAGTGGTTTTTTTTTTCTAATAGATATGAAATATGGAATCACTGTGAATCATTTAACAGTCTAATTTTATTTGTATTTTATAGCATTATTGGTCTTTTCAGTTGTTCCTATTTTGTTAGCATGAAAAAGGCAACAGCATGTCATACTTCCTTGTACATAAGTCATTGGGTCTGTTTCGACAGAGGCTGCCTGCAGCAAAGTTTTGAAAAAGAGTTTAACGACCCTTTCAAACTCACTGGGAAAATATATCATCATTAATTACTGATAAAGGCCTCAAGCAAGACAACAAAGCAGGGACTCCTGGAGTATAAAAATCAATGCCTTGCGAGTGGTTTCCTCAGCGTAGGAAGTGAACAAATGGAATTCCAGGGAGAGCAAACAGGGAAGGCACTTTTTCCTCAGAAAAACAGCACCAAAATTCTGCCAGCTTAGGATGTATCTGTTCAAAAGTTCAAATATAGAGTAGGAACGATTCCAATAACACAGTACTTACTATAGGGCACAGAAGCCATTATAAACAATATCTCAAAGTAAAATGCTTTTTGAAAAGAGTATATAATATGTTTCTTTTAAACTGTATTATTTTATAAAATACATATTATTCATTTTTTTTTTTTACAAATTCACATGCAGACCATTCCTTCAGGCATATAATTAAATAAAAACATTTCAACTTTAATTTTTGTTTTTTTGGTTAATATATACATCTAGAGCAAAAGTTCCTAAGACTAAAAATTGCTCAGTTTACCTAGTAAACTTATGCTTAAGGAGATGGCTGAGAAACCTAAAGGAATCACTGGAGTGTTAGCTGTGAATTAGCGATTGCTTTTGCAACAGGACAGTCTCATGTATTTCATATAGTAATAGACTTGTGGTATGATGTCTGTTATTCTTCCTAAGGAAGCATGTCCTAATACCAAGGCTCTGCTCAGGTTAAGTGGTCTGAGTTTTATTGTTCTAGAGAAAGGGATGGGCCAGCAGTTTTATCAGCAACATCTGAAGGAGTAGTTAATGAGGCTCTAACTAGCACCTGGACAGCTCACTATTCCTGCGTTACCTATGCAGTAAGTGATGCTCAGAGAGTTAGATGCAGTTCTGCTTCAGCGTTATTCCTATTGGTGGGAGTCAGTGTTCTGGATTTCAGTTATCTGTATCAATGACATAGGTAAACATACCTGAGGCAGGCTATCAATCATGTTCAAGTTGCTGTCACCAGGCTACAATCTTAAAAGGCATGTCCAGGTTCAAGCCCCGGGCTCTAAATGAGCTTGCCCTGTGACCTGCTGCCACAGGAATGTGAAGATCAGCATTCTCTTCTTTCACTAATGATGGATTCTGACATCCACACTCTACCCATGGCCTTAGGAATCAGCTGGACTGCTCACCTAATTATTGTTTTTTTTTTTTTTTTTTTTTTTTTTTTTTTTTTAAAGGAACAACTCAATACCATTAAGGCAACAAGAGAAAAATCATTTTGACATGCGATCCTCCACATTTAGACAGACAGGGCTAAACTGCATCTTTTACCAAGTCAATAGACTGAGTCATGTGGGGATGTTTTTGCAACCTACACAACTGGTATTTTATGTTCCTAGATGAGGAAGTTACACTCAAATGGATTAACAGGGAATAAGTCAATTTCAGATGTTCTCAGCATTGTTTTAGGCAATCACACAAACGATTTCATGTGCAAATTTGACACTCATGTCTTCTGTTAGAGGTGACAATGTAGGCCCCATGTGCTGTTCCCTGAAGCTGGCATCTGCATGACAGAGAAGCCCAATCCCAAAAGATGTCAACATGATGCTCACATCACATATTAGCCGAAGAAAGCACCACTAACAAATAATACTGCCTGCTCTCAGTACTTGTCGGGGACCTGTGATTACCTGCTATCAACGTACCATCAAAGGACATGGGCAATTTATTCTTAAAATTAATAACTGAGAGTGAAAATACTCTCTCTTCTGGGAGCTCCACTCACCCTGGGAGCAGCACCTCAGCCCTCCATGGAATGCTGTCCAAGAACTTGGCTTTAATAATTCCAGTGAGGACATACGACTCCACATCTGTGATAACACAAGATGAGAAATAGCCATTCCAGAGCTTTGTTGGGTTGCACTGAATGCTGGCATTGGAAACCTTTCCAATGCCTTGACTATTTAATATTTTAAATAAAATTAGAAGTGGACAGACAGTGTCGCTGAACTTTGATAGCAATTGGTAGGAACTGTCCTTTCATGACAAGTGGGCTAATTAATTCATTTTGTGGCATGCATACAGATCCTACCAACTTTTGTGGCCCAATTATATTTCTGTGTCAACACCCACCTCACTTCATTGGTGCCCTTTCCTGTTGAAGATTGTTTGGATTTCTTTAACTAGACTCAAAGTTAGTGTGTGAAGTTACTCCATGGAGGTGTGAGCAAACATCTGCTTACGTGCTCACTCCAGATAGGGAAAAGGTGAGCAAGGTGAGGATAGCATCCAAGTCCAACCTGGTGAAGCAATGAATTTTATAGGGGTGGCTTATAGGAGTGTGAGTGGGGGTTACAGATAAAGAAAAGAAGACTCAGATAGCTGCATCTACAAACCCCGCTGCAGTATGGGTGACAGTTCACAAACCTGGGATCCTGGAACTCACCACACAGCTGCCAGGCATTGGTCTGTCGGAGCCTCTCCTATGCCTAGCTTATCTCAGGTAGACTCTCAGCAGTCATTACTGGGAATACAAGCCGTTCTGGTCTATTGGGAATAATGATGCTATAAGTATTTGTGAGTGTGTTTACCTGTGACTTTTTACAATTTATCTTGGGATCAGACCTGTGAATAAATGCTGGTCTGCATGACCATTTAGGTTTTACATTCCAAGAGCCGCTAAAATGCTTTGGAAAAAATAGCATCCGTGTGAGGGCTCCAGTTTCTTTACTTCTTTTCCAACATCTGATGATGTCTTTCTTGTTATGCGTATACTAGAAGGATGAAAACATCTGATGTGAACTTGGTTAACTGTGGTTTTGTTTCTTTTTTTTTTTAATACTGTGTGCATATAAATCAATGCATTAGGTAATATGTGTTTCCTTTATTAATGGTATATATTTATCATATTTTATTATCTGTGTATGTAACTAAACTATAAACCATTTTGGTGTCCAAATTTCTATTTTTTTTTTCAAAATGATTTTGTTTATTTGTTTGGGATTTTTGTTTGGTGGTTTGTTCATTCTGAGACAGGATCTCACTTCTTGGCTCCTAGCTGGGCTCAGACACATCGAAACCTGCCTGCCCCTGCATCCCAAGTACGGGAATACAAGTCATGTACTGCCACATCTATGTTTTCCAGAAACTTTTCGAGTCAATAATGATATAGTATCATATCTTCCTTGATGTGCTGGTTTATTTAGATTGCCAGCTTGACAGTATCTAGGACCATCTCTGAGACAAGTCCATAGACCCACCCGTGAGGAATTTTCTAGATTGGGTTAACTGAGTCGGGAAAACTGACCCTAATTGTCTGATAAAGAAGAGAAAGGGAGATGAACAGACATTCATCTCTTTCTGCTTCCTGAGACCAGATATAACATGACCAGCTCTCAGGTTCATGATTCTCTCGTCATGCTGGGGCCTCAAACTGTGAGCCCAAGTACATGGTTCCTCCGTTAGTAAACGTTTCTCACATTGCGGTTTCTCCATGCAATGAGACAAATAACTGATACACTTTGTACCAAGATACACTTTGGGCCAAGATTTTTTTGTAGGAGACACCGTTGTGGTGGCTCTCCCACCACCCTAAGGAACCATACTGTGTACAGTGTCCCAAACTCAAGCTGGCCATGAAGGGCTGATGACCTGGGAGTGTCCAGGTGAACCGATGTGAACGTCTTACTGACTTGTGCTCCCTCCGTATTTTTGTCTAGCACTGTGCACTGAGTAGAACTCACAGAGCTTTAGTAAAACTTAGGACAATCAGAAGCCTTGTTTACATTTAAAAAAAAAAAAAAGGCCAGAGAGTTTGGTTGTTTTTTTTTTTTTTCAAAGAGTTAGTGAGATATACAAAAAATTGTTTTGATAAAGACATTCCTGTTTGATTTAGTTTGTCTTAAAGGACACTTTTCCTTGCTTGTTTTTGTTTGTGTGTTTGTTAGAGTAATTCAAATTGAGCTACCAAAATCCAAATAATTCTTGCCAGGTTGCATATGTGGGGTCTGGTGAGTGTACCTTTATAAAGCAGTATGACACACCGAGCCGTCGAAGGCACACACATGACTTGTTTTTGTCCTGGAGATGTTATAAAAGTCGTCTAAAAACTTTAGTGATGTATGGCAGGATTCCAGGGTTGACTTCTGACAAAACCTCCTAGAACTGACTTCCCAGGAAAGAGTAGGAGGGAGAAATCTGCTTTCTACATGTTTCGGTGACTTGGCTGGCATTCTGCAGTTCATTAAAGGCTATTTCCTTAAGCAAAATGGCTCATTTACTCATAGGTAAGGTCTGCAATTAAGTCCATTACTGTAAAGAAATTATTCCCAGGAACCAGCCAGGGGTGACTGAAAGAAGCCTTTGCATGCTACCCAGTTTGCTTTGCTTCCTTCTCACCATGCAGAGAGAGCAGGGACAGACTAGATGTGACATGCTTCAAGAAGGCGTTTGGCATCCCTTTGAGATAGTGCTCAGTAAGACGCAATCCTGAGGAGCACACACATGGCAGCAGCATCTTCCCTACATATGAAACTGGACTGGGATAGAGACAAGAGCCCTCCATCCCCAAACAATCTGGACTTACGGACACTTAGGGACAGTCAATCTTCAACAAAAAGCATGAGGTATTTTATTTCCACATAGCGACTGTTTCTCTGTTTAACAATGACAGGAATCGCTAACAACAATGTGCAAAAATATCCTCTCTTTATTTATATCCCTGGGTCCTGACTATTTCCATCATAAGATAGCAGTGCACCCATAAATTAAGACAGGACTGAGAGAGATTTTATAACTTATATAGGGTCACAGACTATTAAGTTTCCAAGTGGGATTCAAAAGCAAATTTCCCTACCTTAAGACCAAATTCACGTACTTAGGCTTTGAAAATTTACCTGAATGGAGAAAAGGAGATAGAAATTTAGTCAATGGACTTTAGGAAAAAAACAAAAACAAGTTCCTCCATAGGAATGCAGAAACATTTAAAATTGAGGGAGAGATCTGTTTCCCTGTATAATCAACCACAGTCAGATTTGTTGGGGTCTCCTTTCTATCATGTCTACAAATTTTAGTTCAGCATGGATATTCTTCTATCAGATCCATTCTGTGTGTTTTCAGATAGAGATGTAAAAAAAAAAAAAAAAAAAAAAAAAAAAAAAAAAACCTTTCAAGTTCCATTCAAAAATAAATTAATCCATCCCTCACATCAAACATACACCCCACGTAATGAAATTAACCATAGAGTGTAATTCTCATTTAAACCAATATTGAACTTGCTGCCGAGCCCACAGTCTTGTACAGCTATTCCATGTTTGTATGTCTGTGACTGTGGAGTCCTCAGGGTACCCCCTTGTTGCTCTCTCTGACTCATTCAACAACTCTCCAGGACACAGGTCTGGAAGAGCAGTCACTCAGAATTCTGTGTTTGGATTCAATTGACGGAATCTTCTGACTGACCACGACTTCCATTGTGATGTGCTAAGGACATTACGGAGTTGTTGCTATGTAGCACATTTCATTTCTCCCGTTGCTATAAACTTAATTTTAGAGTGTTTGAATGGTATTAAGATTCGTGTAGAAAAATCTTTAATGATGAAGATATTATGAAGAGTGCCAGGCTGTCCTCCCGGTACTCAGGAGGCTGAGGCATGAGGACACTACCCTTGAGCCCAGCCTGTGTGTACACGAGATGCTATTTCAAAAAATATTCTGTGGGAAAATGTTATATGCATGTGAATAATTGAAATTTCCGTGTAGACAAATGCTAAATGTTTCTACAAAGGTTGAATGATTTTTTTTTAACATGGATCCTGTGCACACAATGGCCTTGTCAGCAACCACTTACCAGTTCTCTCTGGTGAGAGCCAATAATATTTTCTCTAGAAAATTTTAAGTTGCTGTTCCTTTCCCCTGTGTACATGTTATTATATAATCATGTTTGCTAAGAATGGGATAGTACCTTCATTTTCATTTATTCTGTGTCTCCTCCGGGCTGAGACAGAAGACTTTAACACTGAGAAATAATTGTGCTTTCAAAGGCTGCTATTATAGTCCTATTTGTCTCTCTCTTAAAGGCTTTTATATTTCTTTTTATTTCATTTCCTTGCTTTTTTGTTGAGACAAGATGTTGCTATGTATCCTTGGCTGTCATGAATATAGTTCAGGCAGGTCTTAAACTCATAGAGTTCTGTGTCTGCTTCCAGAGTACTGGGATTTAAGGCAGGTGCCTCCATGTGTGGTTCTTTGTTTTTATTTTTAAATGTGTGCTTGTATGTGTACATATGTGCTTGTGGGTTGTAGGGGGTCCTGAGTATGTGAATACAGTTGCTTCCATTGTCAGTACAGTGCATCAGATACCTTGGAGCTGGAGTTACCGGTAGTCCTTGGGAGGGGCCTGGTGTGAGAACTAGGAATGGAATTAGGATCCTCTGCAAGAACAGTGCATTTTCTTTAACTACTGAGCCATCTTTTCAGCCCTTGACTTTGTTTTAAGCCATCAAGCATGATAGTGGAATGTTTCTGAATACAAAATTCTAAACCCTTAACATTATTTTACCACTTTTAATGTATGCTGAAGTAATGCATATATCCTCCAATCCATAAAACTATTGCTTAAATTGTGCCAGTGTATTCAGGATCTTTGGAAATTGACTGTTAAATAAGTAATTTAGAGCTAATGACAGTTCTTGACATTTGTACAAACCACTATTTTTTTTTATTTAAAGTATTGTATAAAATTATTTTTATCTTGATCAGAATCCCTTGGTGAATTAAGAACAAAATAGTGCAGATATTTGAACATTTACATTATCTCTTAGTGTTATTTGTAGGAAAACGGAAATTTACTAAGCTTTGTCCATGAATGTTGACACATGCACTGTAAAATTGCAGAGGAGCTGATTTGTATATCAACTGCTCCTGAAATCATTTTATAGATCACCCACACTTTGCTGTGAATTGGAGGGAAAGTTTTATTAGTGTGAACCCTCATGTGAGCCTGGGGACCTTGAAGCTTTCTTGAAGAGGTAATTGTGGAATAAGAGTCAAGGCAATTTTCTCCCTGTTGACTTAATGAAAGGATAGTTGATATAGTTGATACAGTTTGCTGAGTACCTCTGCAAACATTGTTCAATCTGACCTTGAACCGAATGATGTGGTTTCAGAGGACATTTAGCTAATCTCACTGCACAGATCCAGAAACTGGAAACCAATGGTCTTAAGTCAGGTCACGTGGACTATAAGCTCTAACCATTGGCCATGGTTTGAGCTTCTACTAATAACAATATTAACTAAGATTCACAGAAGACATCTTCTGACCTGACCTAGGGACCATGTTACTCACACAATCCTAGTCCACACTAAAACACATCCAATCATACAGTCCAGCTGACAGGCAAGGCTTTCTCAGAGAAACTTAGCTTGCTCAAAATCCAGTCTTCCAGCTGGCATATAGAAAAGTGTCAAGATAGAAGGATTATCCAAAAGAGAGCTATGTATGGCCTCATTTTTATAAAAAAAAAAAAAGTGAAAGTATTGAAAGGTATGTTGTAATTATTTAATATCATTCTGCCCATTGAACGTCCTCATCCACTGAGGTTAGTGTCAAGAATGTCTATCTTGAGGAGTTATGAGAAATTCAAATGCAACATTTAATAACAGGTAAGACCATTATAGCAGAAGAATGCCAGGATTATGTTAGGTACTATTGTTATGTTATCTGTTTTTGTTTGAAAAACAATAATGAAACTAGGGCATTTAATATCAAAAAACTTGGAATGGACAGTTAGATATTTCCATATTAAAATTCTACATAATAATTCTGTTGTGTATGCAAAGTATAGCACTTTAAAGTGTAGCTAATTAAGTAAAAGAGGAATGCTATCAAACTGTCAATAATAAGAAGAATGTGATCTCTCAAGGACTCTACTTTGAGACCTAGATCAACACAAAAAATATCTGAAGCACTTAAAACCTAATAATGTCTGTGTAAATATTCAGAATGGCAGGTGATGACAACTTGTTATCTTTTACATTTTTAAAGTTGTTGCAGGGTCTAGTAGTAAGCTATGTTATTTTTCCATGACAGAGGACAAATGAATTATTAAGCATAACTTTAATGCAAGTAGTTGGCTCAACTTTACCTGTCTCTTCTTGCCTATTGAAAATGCTGTCCGGGTGGTTTCCTGCCTTGACTTTCAGGTATGTCTAGTGGAGGAGACAGCAAGAGAAGAATTGGGTACACGAAATTAAAGATTTATGTGAAAATGATGCCAGTCAGTGTAGATTTGTGGTGACACATACAGTCATGAGGACAACCACCCAACCCTTCTTTCCCTTTGGACTGAATCATCTTCTTTACCACTCTGACTTAAGAACTGATTTCCAAGTAATCAGGAAAGACGTGTGCAGACAAGGCATTTTCATTCCGTCATGTAGACAGTGAAAAAAAATAATACCACAAAGGTAAGGGGCATAGTTATGCTCTTGTGTGTCACTACTCCTGGGAAAATATGAGCAAATGTCTATCACCCCAGACAAGGAACAATGGCAGACTAAAGTCCAGCTGTGTGAACCTGAGTTTTATTGGCATTACTTATAGGGATATGGGAGAGATGTTTCTTAGAAAAGCAGAAATGGCTCAAAACAGTTGTAACACCCAAAGCCCACCCTAGGATGGGAGATGGCTCACAAGAGCTGAAAACCTGAAACATACTGTACAACCTGCAAGACACTGTCCTTTCCAAGTAATTCAGTTGGTCTGAGCTTCTACTGAGTAGCTCAGTCTTTGCTTTCTCATGTGTCTCTGTTGGTCTTTGCTTATTCTAGGATGATATGCTGTCCTGAGCCTACTGTAGGTAGCTGCAGTTGTTACCACTTATGTACTGTTGTGGAGGGATGGGGTTAAGGAAATCTCATGCAGATTTCAGGGACTTCCTGAAGCTATTGAGTTAACCCTGAGCTTAAAGAGCAATTCTGCAGAGTGGAATGTTTTGCCTCTCTTTAGAACACCCTGTCCCTTAAGAGTTTTATCTCTCAGACCAAATGCTTTATCTCAAATAAAATTACCATCCTATATATAGTAACTATGGTTCTGTTTTAAAGCAGGAAGTACAGTGAACAGATTTCTCTTTGGGAAAACCATGGCCCCAGTAGACTTGTGGTGGAAGCTAATGGAAAGGTTATGGGATTTTGTAATGTTGTAGGAGACAGGCAGTATTTCAACCCCAGGAGGAACACTGGGAAATAAAGTAGGATATGAAGGAACTACAGGTAACAAGAATTGTTCTATAGCATTTCAATGACTTTGATAAACATAGGAAAGCTCCAGTATGTGGTTGTAGCCTGGAGGAACAATGGTTCTTTTAAACTTTCATCTGACTTAGGAAATAGAGAAAAAGGGAAATGTATGAGACAACAATGAATTATTCTTGTCTCTATAAAGCCAAGATATTTAGATGACTCCCCCTGTGCTGATATTAGGATTATCAATGTGCAAAACTCTCTTTTCATGTCTTTCTACAATGCTTTGTATTTAATATAAAATGCACAGCACCTATGTATTTGAAATGAATCACTACAGGCTTCAAATCTCTGTAATAATTTTTTAAAAATTCCTTTTATCGTATCTTCATATAATTCAGTGAGAAGGGCATATGCTTTAGTGACAACCTCAGCATAGTATATTTTAGCTAAAGAAACATAAGTTTAATGTTAATGTTGTTTTGTATAAAAATCTCCCCATGTTAAAATATAATCATCCTCAGACTTTCCGACATCATTTGCACACTTTTGAAGCCTTCTGAATCCTTTGTCTACACTGTTTTTTTGTTTTTTTTTTGTTGTTTTTTTTTAATGAAGGGAGCAATTCTCTTTGTGCTACTCTTTTTTTTGCTTTCTGCATAATTTCCAACTTTTTACATTGGCTTGCAGATCACTGCATGTTCTTAGCAAGCAAGAAAAAAATAACACAGAAAGTGTTTTGCATTGTTTTGTATAATTTTAGAATAGAGTGTTCATTCATCATCTTCCTTATGTGACATTTTGACAAGCATCTTAACAGACTGGAGAATAGAGATGCTGTTACATGATTAAATTAGACAAAGAAACACACATACAAGCCATGTCATGGTGTAGCTCATTTTTCCCAGAGTAACTGAATAAGAGATTCTTGACACCTCGGGGTGCTGGGGGCTGGAGACAGCTCTCTTGCTATTGCTTAAGAAAAAACAACTTTGAAGTCACTTTGATCTTTTCTAGTCTCTGCCAAACACTTCTGATGGGCCAGTTAAGACACATATAGTGTATACAATTTCTTGCTCTTCTTCAGTAGTGCTTAACAATTCCTTCTCCTGGGTAAACTGAGGTGCATTTTATGGCAAGAAATACACAGTCAGCTCTACTGGGTAATTTCACATTTTACTGCTGATAAATTAACTCAGTGGACTCTTATGTTTCAAAAACTTTACAAGTTCAGAAATATTTTAGCTTTGTTTATTTCTTATAAAAGAGTTACCATGTAGTGTCATGAGTTGTATTTTAGAATTAGAGAAATAGACTATGAGAGATTTCAGAAATACTTAATTTTGTCTTGTTGTTTTGAAGATGTATAAATGGGAGCTCCAAGGGGCTAGAGATTTCTCTGATTTCTGTAGACTAGGAAAATACTAAAATTTTCATCTTGGTTTTCTCTATAAAATGCTTGAACATTTAATAGTCCTCATGTGCTAGGCTGTTACATGCCATGTGTTTTGGTTTGAGGCATGGTATGTTATCATTTATCATCTATCATAGCCTTTCTCTGGAGTCTCTTTTTGACTTACAAAATGAATGAGTATTGACAATACATTTCCAAGACTGCCTTTTGTTCAGGTTCCCTGGACATGATGCAGCTTTCAGAAGTTAGATTATTTGCATAAAACTGAGAATGCAGAAGTAATTTGGGAGTTGTTATTTTGTAAATAGACATGGAATTCAGACAAGAGCCATTCATCCATGGTCCATGTGCTTTGAGAGAAAGCTATGCCTAGCAGGTCTGCTGTTTCTGAGATCAGCAATGGTTAAAAGTCACAAGAATGAGACTTTTCCTGTCTTAGTTAGAAACACCATGACCATGGCAAGTCTTATAAAGTAAAACATTTAATTTGGAATGGCTGACAGGTTCATTCCATTATCATCATCATGGGAAGCATGGCAGCATCAAGGCAGACAGGTTGGTGAAAATACCGAGACATCTACATCTTGGTCCAACATGACGCTCAAATAAGGAGGAGACTGTCTTCTTCAGGCAGCCAGGAGGAGGGTCTCATTCCACACTGGGTGAAGACTGAGCATAAGAGACCTCAAAGCCCACCTACACAATAACACACTTCCTCTAACAAGACTACACCTCCAATAGGGTGATACCCCCTAATATACCACATCCCATGGGCCAAGCATTTTCAAACCACCACCCGTCCTTTTCATCTTAATTTGTATCATATTCTCTGACAAAAAGGTGATAAATAAAGAAAATTATTGACATATGGGTAACAACTGACATGAGACTTGTTTGATGTAGGAGAGACTGTATAATTTGTGGACTCCACAAATAGATGACATTATAGACAGAAACTGTTAGCATGTGCCCGATGTAAGGGGATCTTACCGATCAAACACTCCTTTCCTTGACCTGGTGACATGCATCTATATGTATTGGTCCAATTTTGCTTAAAGTTTATATATAAATGGTTTGTGTTACATAGTAGAACATCAATGGACTCATGAAAACATCTAAAGAGCATAGTGCCACTCAAATGTTGCCACCATGCTTCCTATTGGACACCCTTGGAATAATGTTGGACTTTGTTTCATTTAAGATTTGGTCTAAAACAACACATGTGTATCCTCCCCAGTGTGTGAGCTGAGACTCACAGCAAGTTCCTATGCTCAGGGTGTTATAGCAGCATTAGAGAAATCATCTGGGATGGGTTTTCTTGAAGGTCAAATGGAGAAGGTTCTGCTTTCATGTTTATTCAGGTTGCTGACAGTATTTATTTAGACCTGTCCTTCTCAGCTGCTTGTTTGTCCAAGACTGGAGTGGACTTGTGGCTCCCAGGACTTCCTGTGGTTCTGGAAGGTTTTACACAGCTCCTGAATCTTCAGGCTTTCCCAGCAAGGCTGCTGACTTCAGCACCCTGGTCAAGAGGTTAAGATCCAATCTGGTGGCAATGCAGTCCCAGTTATGCATTATGTCTGATGAAGTATGGTTCCCATATTCTGTTGTTTTGAGCAGGTCACAAGCCCTGGCTACCTGCAGGGTGGACAACGGATTAACACTAAGAGTAGACATCCTGGGTGGCACCCTAGTCTCCACCTACAGTTTAGTAGATGCTCTTACTTTGAGACACTGAGGACATATCTGTATTAGTTGGACAACTGAGCAGTGAAAGTTGGAGCAGGAGGATATTTAACTTGGGGACAGTTGCAATGCTTTCTTGAGAGTTGTTCACATTTTTGGAGGATATGCCCCATGTCGGTTTTTATAAAGTCATCTATTAGGGAAGCAAAACTCTAAACATATGAATAAAAACAAAAGATAGAAGTGACTCCCCATGGCTTCAGTCCTTCTTAGAAGGAGTAACAAAATACTCAAGGGAGCAAATATGGAGACAAAGTACAGGACAGAAACTGAAGGAGGGGCCGTCTGCAAACCATTCCACCCATGTGCAGTCACCAAAGGTAGATGTTGATGTGGATGTCAGGAAGTACATGCTGACAGGAGCCTGATATAGCTGTCTCCTTAGAGGTCTGCAAGTGTCTGACATATTCAGAGGCAGATGCTCACAGCGAACCATTAAACTGATCATGGGGTTCCCAATAGAGAAGATAGAATGAAGATTGAAGGAGTTAAGAGGATTCACAACAGCATGAGGAAAGCAACAATACCAACCAACCAGAGCCCCCAGGGTCTAAACCACCAGCCTGGGAGTGCTTAGGGAGGGACCCATGGCTCCAGCTATATATGCAAGGGAGCTATATATAAGTGGGAGAAGAGATCCTTGGTCCCATGAAGGCTGGACGTCGTGTGTGGGGGAATTCGAGGATGGGGAGGTGAGGTACAGGGAAGGGTGGGTGGGAGTACAGCATCATAGAGGCAAGAGGAGGGGGGAGGGATAGTGAATTCCTGGGAAGGAGGGGAGAAAATGGGGTAAGGGAAAAACATCTGAAATGTAAATAAAATTTCCAATAAAAAAAAATGCCTCCCCACACTCATTACTCCTATATGTACCATATAGTTTTGGATATCTTATTCCCAGCATTATTGTATTTGTATGCTAAAACATCTGTATAATTTATTACAGATTTGTTTTTATTATCTTGTTACTCATTGAAAAGATCTCTGGTTTATACTTGATTCTCTAGAACCTGGTCTGTGCCAGTGGGTGTGGAGTATTCTGGGTGATGGTCTGCTCAGCTGGACACTGTTTTTCTACACAGACATTTGGAAGCATTACCCTGGGCAGAGCACCAGGCACCCTAGTAGGGGTTCCACACAATGTTTGCACCTTAAGAGCATTTGAATTTCCACTTGGAAATTATTTATCCCTGCCCCACTGACAAATGTCAGTTCTTCACATGCTTACGGCTGTTTTCTCTTCTGCTCCCCTCTGGGTTTATCATCAGATCGCTTGTCTAGTTTAATTGTAAGAAAATTGTCTCTTGTTTGTGAGATCCTTGGTTGAGACATTTCCATTTGTTTCTAGCAACATCTGCCTTTTGCTGAAGCTCTGCAGACAAGGGCACCCGCTTTCTCTTGCTTCAATTCTGTTTCACTGGATTTGCATTAGGATTATAAATATTCCCCATGTTTATATGTGTGACCATATTATTTTCCCATGTTCCAGTGGCTTTGAGGAAAGAGCCTAACAGATGTGTGTAGGTAGTTTTCCCTCTTTCAATCTGAAAACTACAACTAAAGGAAAATAGTTGTACAATAATTGGAATGGACAGACGGCCTTCAAAGTAACAATTCTACCTCTATTTAGATTTGAAGTGCACTTGTCTTAATGTTAATTAAACATTGGGTTAAATTTATTAAAGTTAAAATAGATGAACTCATCTATAGCTAACACATCCAGTCCCCCCCCAAAATTGAACTGCAACCATGTTAGTGCCTGTCTGTAACCTGGGACTTGAGTAGAATCTGATGCCAGGGCTTAGGACCAGCTTGCCACTACATGGTTGAGGTGTCTTCAGTACCACACCAGGTGAGACTTGACTGACACTCTTTCTCCTCAAGATCATGTTAACCATCTGTTACTGTGTCGTCATGTCTTGACCCAAGTGAAAAATGGGACCTGTCATTTTGACCATTGGTTAGGAAGCCTTCTTCACTGTGAGGAGCACTGTTAATTAATCTTCATGAAGTTCATGTCAGACATGCCATGCATTGGATCTGCTTTGAAAGTGGAGCTGTCTTCACACCTTTGTAGGTGGCTGTCTTAGGTCAGGGCCAGGCTAGATTGATGACATGAGCACTGTGGTTCTCAGATAATAAATTAGGCATTAGTTTAAGCAAATCTTATCTTCCATTCATTGTTTTAAAAATGGCGTGTGCCAAGTTTTGGTTGAAAATTAAATTCTTCCCATATAGACTTCATGGAAGATACAAAAGATGTTGGATTGTGAGGTAGTGATGGTTTGAAATGAGTACTCCAGTACATGCCTTGTTAAGACATAGATTAGTCCTTTTAAATTTCTCGTGACCCAGAAAAGATAAATTTTCTACCTCCTGCATCATATTCCTTGGCTTTTTGTTAATTATTTCAATTATTTGTTGATTTTAGCCAAAGATAAGAAGTATTTGTCACATCGTATTTGTTTCTTTGATGCTTAATCTTGTCAACTTGATGGACTTAGAGTTACCACAGAAACAAATGTCTGAGTATGTCTATGATGAATTTGCTTGATTCCTTTAATTAAGGTAAGAATGTCTACTGTAAATAATAGATAGAGGCATTGTGGAGCTGGAGTCCTAAACTGAATAAAGAAATACAGGGGAGCTGAACTATAACAATCATTGTTTCTTGGTTCCCAAGGATGCAGTGGAACCAGCTGCTTTAAGCTCCTGCCACCATGATGGACTGGATCCTAGAACCAAAAGCCAAAACAAACTCTCCCTGAAGTTGTTTTTTTCAGAGCAACAGAACAACTGACTAATACAATATTTTTATTCCAAGTGTTGGTTTGTTTGATTTACATTACAGTCAAAGAAATAATTGTAAAATTAGGTTTATTTTTTTCCCAAACCTAACACATTGAGAGAAATCTCTCTATTTCTTTACTAAGTATTCCCCTGGAATGGTTGTTTTGCTTCCTGAGGATATTCTCAGCATTGAACCTGGCCAGTGTTCAGTTCTACTCAAAATATCCGAGACTCTATAAGCTCTACCTTCAGCATAATAGTTGCTAAAGAAATACAAGAATGATGGCTAATAGCTTATTTCCATTACATTTGATATTGGCAGTATATGTACAATGATAAGTTATGATGACATGGGTTTTCTACTCTGTTGCTTTGACTCGCAAACCCTAGTTTGCTCAGTTGCTGCAAATACCACCAATCCATGTTAGCTGGGAAGTAGCATTTGCCTCTGGAACCGCCAAGCCAACCAAACTTGTGCATGTGTTTTATAGACTGATATCATTTGGATCATATTAAGATTTTTTTTAAAATTACTTTTCGACTATGTGTTTACTTGTTCTTATGAAATTTACCAAATTGGAGCTGGGCATGAAGACACATACCTGTAGTGTATACTTGGGAGATATAATTTAGAAAGTCAAGAGTTTAAGGCCATACTTCACTTCATAGCAAGTTCAAGGTCAGTCTGGGCTATATTACATTCTGTTTCAAACAAATAAACAAATAAACTAACTGTTTGTGGTCATATTCCTTTTGTTTTGCAAAGACTTAACTAGAGTTGAGTAGCTCTTACCACCTTTGAATAAAAAAGAAAGACTAGTTAGTCCTAGCTCCTGCTGGGTCTTAAGAGGTTCAGCTTCATAATCTCTGAAGATTCTCCAACAGATTATCTCTATGTGCCCTCTCATGGTGTCTCTGTGTCTGTTCTCTCTCTCTCTCTCTCTCTCTCCTCTCTCTCTCCTCTCTCTCTCTCCTTTACTACTACTCTCCTCTCCTCTACCTCTCTTTCCCTCCACTCCCCTCCTTTCTTCTTCCCCCTCCCTCTCTTCCTTCTTCCTTCCTTCCTTCCTTCCTTCCTTCCTTCCTTCCTTCCTTTCTTTCTTTCTTTCTCCCTCTCTGCTTTCCTTCTCCTCTCTCTTTCCCCATCATCTCTTCTTCCCTCTTTCTTTCTCTGTATGTCCTTCAAACCCCTTTGCATCTGTTTGATGTTGCTTGTGTATATAAAATGCCAGCATTGAGCACTTGACATTGGATAACCAGTTAGGGATCTCTGAGGATGACTAACTTTCTCTCTCATAATTCCTTAGTTGTCTACAGTTCTTTTACTAAGGGTGGGGTCCCAAGAATTTTTCTCCTTCTAGAGTAGGATGACTGTTGCCATTGTTATTGTTCAGATCCTATCTAGACAGCCGTATTGTTGAGTTATCATGGACATACATAGCTTCCCTGCCATTTCTTGGAGACATGATCACACATCAGCTTCCTGGTTCTCTGGCTCTCAGTCTTCTGTCCTCTCTCCTTACTTCCTCTTACTGTCCTCTGCAACACTTACTTTTTCCCTTGTTTATGGGATAATACTCATGATACTTGAGCATCAGGTGTATTAGTTATTACAGATGACCTTATCAAATACACATCTTGTCCTTCAAGTTGAGTGGGGATTTGGTTCTATGACTTTATGTAGAATTTATAGGGCCATGTTCAGTTTATATCTCGGGAGAGATTGCAGTAAGTGAAGTGAAATAAGGCATCCTAAGACAAGTTAAGTGGAGTGAGCAGACAAGGCTTAGTCTCCACACAGAAACTGGTCAACAGGCGACATCTGATGTGGGCTCAAGGGACAGCTGTTGGATATTAAAGTATGGAAACCTAGCAGATAACTCTCTCCCCTCAGATTCTACCTTAAGCATGTGGTATGGCAATCTTTGAGCTCCAGGGAATGGGTTTGTATGGTGACATATTCTTATCTTTGAATCTCTTTTTTATCAGTAACTCAGGATTCCTATTTGTGCATTTTCTCACAGCAATGCCGCATGTACAAAAGGCAAACAATCCAAACTGGGCATGTGTCAGTCAACCTTCACCGGCATCTTGCTTCCCACTCCACCTTCTTTCAGAAGCAGTGTAAGAGTTGGATACTGTGAAAGACACTGTGAACTTATTTCTCATCAAACTCTCGTTGCTCTTATAATAATATCTTAAGGGTATTCTTGTCACAGCATAATTCATCCTAGCTTGACTGACATGGATTCTTACATAGCTCTTCACCATTATTTTTATGTCACAGCAGATCTTACAAGTGGCACATATTTCTGTTTGGGGCATGTCTATATGTATGCGATATGAATTTGCATGTATGTATGTACGTTTACATGTGTGTATGAACATGTAAAAATGCATGTAGCCTGACATTCACTTCATGTTTATTCCTCACTCACTCTGCACTTTATTTATTGAACCAGGATCTCTTGAACCCAGAGCTCACCAACTGCAGCTATTCCATCTAGCCATGTTCCTTGAGATCCTCTCTGCCTCTCCAACACTAGAACTACAAGGACAGGGGTAGCTTTTGTGTGAGCTCTTGGAATCTGAATTCCAGTGTTCACATTTTGGTATGAACATTATCTCCTGAACCGTACAAATATTTCTTAGCATGACTTTTAAAAACCCTTAAAAAAATAAATTACATATTTTTGATCTAGGGGGCTAACATAAAAGAATATTCAAAAGACTTCTTTATACTTTCATTCTTAAGTATGCAGGTATGTTTGCTTATATTCTTACCTTAAAATAGGTTTATGATTATTGGTTAGTATTTAATGTTTTTGAGACAAGCTTCATTATTTAATAGTGATTGGTCTAGAACTCACCACAGAATTCACTGGCTTGGTCTCAACCTCCTGAACAATCGTCCTGCCTCTGTTCCCTGACCAACAGGAATAAAAGCATGCACCATCTGCCATAAACTAGGTTTTAATATATAAATCAGCCTAGTAAATGTAAAGTTTCTTCCTAAGACTTTTTGCACACTTACGAAATATTATAACAAGATTCATTGCTTGCAGTTTAATGCCTCAGAAGTCTGTTAGTTTAGCTCAATATAGAATATAAATATTGAATTCATACCTATTTTGAAAAATGTATATAATCACTTTGTGCAAGGTGTATATTTGTAGGGGTAATATTTAGAAAATGGTACCCAGTCTGGCTTGTTCCCGGGCAGCCACCATTTTCCTGCTGCTCCTCAGCTCTGACCTGTGCTCTGGCTAGCTAGATGCACAGGCCCTGGCACCCACAAGATGCCAGCATGGGGGATGGCTCTGCCAATCCACCATGCTACATCCACAAAGCTCGGCTGAACCCCAAACAGTATCTGCCATCTTCGCAGTACCTGGTAGAAATGAGACTCTTAAAGCTTAATGATTATCTAAAGGATTTATATATTTAGAAATGCTCAATCAAAAAGATGCTCACACAATTAGAGTTGTTACCCAATATCTAACCTTTTGATAGAAGTTGCTACCCAGGACAGCTTTCGACCCATCCATGGTTCTCCATGGCTGAGAGCCTCTCTCCTTCTCCTCCCCTTCCTCTTTTTCTCCTTCCCCTTCCTCTCTTTCTCTCCCAGCTCCAGCTCCTCTTCTGCCTAATCACCAAGTTCCACTGCAAATACAATCCAAATGCAATACAAATAAATATCCTGCTACATATATAGGCTGACCTGTCTTTAGTACTAGACTATTCTTTCACTTCAGTTTGTACTGGGAGAATTAACAGACATTTGTTGAGGGTCTCCAGCAGCCCGGTTGAAATGTAGCTGTTATCCCTGAGGCAGACAGACAATAGTAGCCCTTGCACTGAAGGCTCATGACAAGCATGGCCTTGCTGGGGTTCTTTTCAGGAGAATTTTATCAAAGAGACTTATGAAATCAAGTCTTATGAAAGCAGAAATGGATACCCAGTCATCCTGTTGTACCTTGAAATAAAGGGGAGAAATCTCCACCTATATCCCATGGTTATTTTTATAGCCCTTTAGAGAAAGTTGATTTAGGCACCTGAAAAAGTTATTCTGTATATACTGGGTAGCAGATTACCAACCAAAGTGAACATCTGTTTAATGAAGCAACTGGCTCTTGATTATGTGCAATGTTGCCAATGAAGAATAATCTGTATAGTGGCGTGCTGACTTAGCAGGACCTGTCTTCAATACTTCTTGAGTGTTCTCTCAACAGGAGGGGTGCATATTGTTGCCTAAAACGTCAACTTCAAGTAAACTGCTTGCTTTCACTAAGGCCTTTCTCTCTCTTTATCTCAGTTGTTCAATAAGAGTCTTATTTAAGGAACTTATCTCTTTTCTTAAGCTCCCAGCCCTATTGTATCTTTCAGAAATGCTCTGAGATCTGAGAGAATTCTTTCTAGAAAAAAAAAATCTTCTATTCAGTGGATGTTTCTATTGACTGTTGCCTTCACGGAGTCAACGGGAAGCATAAAATAAAAAGGATCCAGCTGAGGAGGATTCCAGAGAGAGAGAAAGAGAAAGAGAGAGAGAGAGAGAGAGAGAGAGAGAGAGAGAGAGAGAGAGAGAGAGCGAGCATGGAGACTGTAAAAGCTTTCCAGTAGAGCACACTTTTACCAGGGTTTATTTCCCAAACACTTTAGAAAACAAAATAAGCATTTGATTCTTTTAAATATCTGATTTAGGAATCTTTATAATATAGGAGCAGTCATCTTCATCCTTAAATCTTTGACATAGAGGATATTCTTAGAATAACACACACATACACACATATGATGGGGTGCATTTAAAACCAATATGCAAGTGATTGCACAAAGAAGCATCTACGATTAGTCAGGTGGGTTTAATCTAAGGACCCAGTGTGCTCTGCTGATGGAGACATGCTACTGGACCAAAGAGAGAACCTGCCTCTGGAGACTGACCAACTTCACACTTGGGGCATCAAGCTCATTTCATGCTGACCTTTGTAATTTCTTACTTCGTAAAGAACTAATTAAATGTCCTCTACAGGTACAAGTTAGAGTACTCAAACAAGCATTTATTTTGAAAAAAAGAAGCTCTAGGCTACCCATATGTGCATGCAGCAAGGATGTGAATACATGGCTGGAAGGAAGAAAGTAGGTGAGCTTTCTATCTCTGCTCTTTCAATATCTACCCCTTTCGTCTTGGCTCTTCTTCTCTTGAAGATTTTTACCTTTGTCTTAGTGGACTTAATAGCTGAAAATCCAAATAAACAAACAAAACCTTTGGTTTAATCGTGTTCAATGATTTGAACTTCTTTTCTTTCAAGTTGTCATGGCCCCTGGACAGGGGAGCTCTACACACTCATGGCTCCTCTCCTCCCCGTCACTTCCAGCTTTCTCCTCCTGTCATGTCATTCTGAATTCTCTGATAATCCAGGTGTCTTCCAGGTCCTTAGAGGAA
Source organism: Mastomys natalensis (assembly GCA_021653895.1). Classification (NCBI taxonomy): domain Eukaryota; kingdom Metazoa; phylum Chordata; class Mammalia; order Rodentia; family Muridae; genus Mastomys; species Mastomys natalensis. The sequence goes on along the minus strand of JAJTUV010001504.1, from coordinate 86,159 downwards.
TGATTATTCCCTTCCTTTACTGGACACAGCTCATCAGTTACCACGACCTTTTTTCTCTTATGTCTTCTGACCATGTCCACCATGGATGGCTTCATGTCAGATACATGATCATGTTCTCCTCATCTATTGACCTCTCAGAGGGCCTATAGCCACCACCTTGAATTAAGGGACCTAGCAACAGCTCCAAAAACTATAAGAACCTGTTTTCCTAGTGTTTAATATTATGATTGTATATGAGAAACCTATTCTGTAGGCACTTACTGGATAAAATTTGCATGCTTTGTCACAATTGTTTAGAAGTTTCTTTTTCTGAAAGCATAGTTAGATAGATAGAGAGACAGACTTATGTTTATGTTTGCCTGTATGTATTTATGAGCAAACTAAACCACATTGTAAAACATTTTAAGACTAGCATAGCATAGTGTTAATAAAAGATGGGCAATCCGCTTATTGATGCAAGTTAGACTGGGAAAGTCTGAAAGTTATAATTTAGAGTACATCAAGTATATTTACTAATTCTCTGATGATTCCATTTTCCAAAAACAAATGATCAGAATAGTGATATATGTTTTACAGTTCTTCATATTTTGTGATGATACTAACATAATGCCCTTAGTAACACTTCCGTTGACGTAATCTGAGTCCTAGCCAGATAAGAACATGTTACACTTCATACCCTTACAGATTTTCAAGCTTCCTGGTGAGACAAGTATAAGATCAAGCTAAGGTTCTCTTCCATTAAGGGAATGCACTGCACTTAGAGGAATCAGAGAATTGTCTGTCCTCACCGTCAAGTGGCCCAGAGAGTTAGGCTGGGGATTGTAGCTAGGGAGCTGTCTCCTTAGTGGATGTGGCCATTTCCACTCTTTCTCTGCTGTATTCATTTACGTTTAAGTTAAAAATACCTGTGTTCTCCATCAGTCTCTAGCCTTCCCCTCTACATTTGAGTTTCCCAGTGTATCATCCAATCTGTGCAGCAGCCAGATTGATCTGATAAGGTTAGATGGCCACTGGGATCGCTCTCTCTGCCCTGTCTACTGTTCGCTGCTCCTTGTAATCTCTGGTAAACGAATTCAGAGGAGACAGAGTGGAGAATGTAAGCAGAGTTTATTAGAGACTAAAGTGAACAGCTTTCAAGAGGTGAGGGTGGACAACAGCTGAAGGGATCACTGTAAAGCTGCATCCTCTCACACAGTGAGAATAGACAATGACCAGAGTGATTTTAGGTAGGCTTAATATTACTTCTAAAGTCCCTACAATGACAGTCTTCCTTGAAAGCCATTGTCCTGCCAAGGCAATTGACAGGCCCATTTGGATTAACTCAACGGACAGGGCAATGGTATGTGTTTGATCTTTACTAGAAATCCTCTATCTAGATAGAAATCTTAGAAGATTTTAGATGGTTATCTGTTAATGATCTCTGAGGCAGTCCAGAATATCAGGTCTCCACTTTACTCTCTGAACTGAAACAGGGCTCAGATTCTATTGAGTCATCAGATTCCTGCAGGTGAAATTCCTGGTTTCCTAAGCTATAGATTATGAGGGACGGGTCCATTGTCAATGAATGGCATAGTTTTCATAGCTCACTGCCAGCCTAACAAAATCTGATTTTTAACTCTTCCTTATTAATCTTTGGTTTGCTTGTGTTTTGTTTTCTTGTCAATAAATTCACTATGTAACCCAGGGTTACCATAAACTTATGATCATTCCACCTCAATTTCTGTGCTGGTTGCAATTCCAGCAGTCACTGACCTCCATTAGGATTTAGCGATAGATGGTACTCAGGTTGAATTTAGGTTAAATGCCCATAGAGGGTTTAGTCGCTACCTGCAAATATAACTAACCTGAACAGAGAGAACTCTTGTCTAATGGAAGCTCATTCTACTGCAAATTCATTAAATTATCCATCATTCATCAGATGTAAGGATAAGGGACTCACCTGTGATAGTGTCTCCTTGGAGAAAGAGGCTTATGGTTGGAGGAAGTGTCAGTCTATCCTAGAACAAAAGATGCTCATGAGGCCTACTAAATACATCATGGATCTGCAAAATGCAGCTAGTGGTCAAACTCAATCTACTCCCACATTTCTATGCCTCCGAGGAAACGATAATTTTCATATTTTGGATAGTTACAAAGACTTGAAAGAAGAAAAACACTACATGTCATGTGAACGTTGTATGAAATTCCAAGTGAATTTTTGTTGGACCATAGCACATTTATTTACTCAGGTCTCAGCATCACTGCTAAGCACCACTATGAGGGTATTAGATGCATACCAAAGAGGCATCATTATTGACATAAAACATTCTGTTTGCTGCTCCCTTGTTTAAACTAGTATATAGGAAATATCATCATTATCAATATATATTCATAAAAAGTGTAAAAATATTTAGAGTTGCCATGGTGAATGTTGAAATGGTTAGGCACATCAGAGTTGTTTATTTTAAAGAATGTTTCATGACATACAATATTCAGTATATTTTAAATGATAAAACACTACATATGACAGCTAGGTACAATGGGATACACCTTAAATCCCAGCATTCAGGAAGCAAAGTCAGATAAATCTCTGTGACTCCAGGGACAGCTTATTCAACAGAGAAATTTTGGGCCACTCAGAGCTGTACAATGAAAGCCTGTCTCAAAAAAAAGTTTTTAGAGTGATCAAATGTAAGACTCAGTAGATAACATCACCAGACTATCATTATTTAATTTGTAGTAGTATGTAATATTGATTTTTTTAGCAAGAAATACATGGAACATATTAAAAGACTACGAATAAAAGTAGTTTTATCTGTTGCCTGACATTTGTAAACAGGTCTGCGTATATTTAAAATAATTAGACTACACCGTAGCATGAACCATCAAATTCATGTCAATGGTTAGCAAAAGAAAGCTTCGTATGGTTCCTCATTTGTGGAGTAAACATAGGATCTTCCATTTATTTTCAAGAGTAGAAAAGCATTTCTGCAGTCCACAGACAGGAAAAATGGGCCCAAATGGCTTCTTATTTATCCAGTCTGTTTAGCAGACGAGAAGAAAATGGTGGAACGTTCTGTGCATCGTCCTTAATGAGTCTGTAGACAGTGACTCAGCCTTGAGCATCAGTGAAAGGAAAAGCAATAAACCAGGAGATGTCAAGACAGAAGAATTTTTTCCTCATTATTATTGCCACTAAACCACAGATCAGGTAGATAATGATGGGATATCAATTTCCCAGAAGGCCACTTCTTAAATACTTGTCTTGAACAATAAGTTGTTTGACATAGTGTGATAAAGTTGATGTTTTTAATAAGAGGTGGTGAGAACTGTTTTTTTTCCCCATTGTATTAACTCTTATCTTCTAGACCATCTCTTCTTGATCCAGCTTCTATATATGTTTGTAATGGTTTCCTAATCTACAGGAGGTATATTTTAAGAACTACCAGCTACCCACCCACAGGCACACACATAAAGTAGACCTCAAATAGTACCTAATCCGGTATATCCTATGTTTTGTCCTCTGGAACCTGCAGTATTGTCAAATAGTATCAGAATGGATCTGTTCATCCAGGAATTATACCTCCAGGCTGCCTCTACACTTAATATTCTTTAAGAAAATGCTCACTTGAACACAGACACCCAATGGTATCAAGACATTCAATCTTGTAACTACAAAGATTAAGTGACCTACAGGTGGATAACATATACAGTGTAGTTAGGAGTGAATATGGAAAGGTTCATGTTACTTTAATTCCACTGCAAGTATACAAAAGCATCCTGTGGCTTGTGTTTGTCCGATTGATTGGTTTTTTAACTCTCATGCTGTTATTAGGCAGTGAGCTATCTACTGTCATTCCCAGCCCACGTCTCCCTTCCAGTCTTTCTGGAACTTCCTTTGCTCATATGACATTTCCTCTTTCTGTCCATGTGTCTTGAGTCCACACATTTAACCCATGGTGCCATTTCTTAGCATCTGGTTTGCCGATCAGTCCTTGGACGAATGTTTACAGATCCTCTTCTGTTTTAAAGCATCATTAAAGTTCAATTGTCTTTGAATTTCTGAACTTCTTTCAAGTCACTGTTTTAGTTAAGGCATTTTGAAAGTCCTGAAACTTGGACTAAGTTTTAAAACTTAGGCCCAGGTTATTATTTCTAAACAAAAAGGCAGCTTTCCCCACCCCCGTGTTCGGTGGCTGCTAAATAATCTTTACAGTCCTGTGTTGGAAGGAAGAGTGGGAATTTATTGAGTCTACCCCTCCACTGTTCCCTGTTCAGGGCCATGGACTGTGGTGCTGCTGTAATGATGGCCACTGTGTGGTATTGGACACTCCTCAGGACATGGGATAGGATCCTGGTCCTCACACCAAGCTGAGCAAAGTCAATTTTATTATTGCAGGCTTCAAGGTGACATCATATAGCTCATCCCACAATGCTCTGCTACGGACTCTCACTGCTTTCTCGTGCCTTATGTCACCGTTCCCACAAAATAAAACACAGGGGGAGCATGGCTGAGTAAGCTGCTTACTGTACTCTTTCACAATACAATAGTCTTAGCCGCATAAAACGGTGGCGCCATCTGTTTTTTTTAAAAACTAAGCAATTCCCTATATTCTCTAAAGCGGCATTCACAAATTAATTCATATGCTAAGAGGTGATGTGAAGATATGAGTGAGTTCACAATACTATTTCGCTTTTTAACTTTTAGTGGTTATATAAATGATAGGGAAAAAAAACCCTAATTTCTAATCATAACGGGGTATTATCTAATTTTCAGCAAAGTAATTAATCCTGGTATGTGCGAGGAGAGATATTATATTTGCCTTGCCTTTATAAAACACAGCATTTTCTTTGTTATTCTGCCGTGCCCTCTGAAACACATCCTTTTATCCTCTTTGGTTTTTGAGATTGTATTAGAATTACATCATTTTCCCCTTCCCTTTCCCGCCCGAAGACTGTCCCATATACTCTTTCTTGCTCTCTGTAAATGGACATTATTTTCCTCCATTCAATGGATCATGATTCTCAGTACAAAATGATCAGCCTTGAAAGCATGAGCAATATTATACATACTGTGCATAATAGTATTTATTATGGGATATATATATTATATATGTGTGTTGTGTGTGTGTGTGTGTGTGTGTGTGTAATTATATGTATATACATATATGTATATACATATAATAATTTCTGAAGGAAGAAGCCATGAATTTGAAAGAGATTGGGGAGTGGCATATAGAACAGTTTGGAGGGAGGAAAGTGAAAGGGGACATGATATAATTATATTATAATTTTAAAATTAAAAGAAACAATTGCCGGGCGGTGGTAGTGGCACACGCCTTTAATCCCAGCACTTGGGAGACAGAGACAGGCGGATTTCTGAGTTCGAGGCCATCCTGGTCTGCAGAGTGAGTTCCAGGAGAGCCAGGGCTACACAGAGAAACCCTGTCTCGAAAAACCAAAAAAAAAAAAAAAAGAAAGAAAGAAAGAAACAAACAAACAATTAAGAAGTCCGTGAATGTTACAGGATGCTGAAGTAGCAGGATAGAGATTAGACTCCATCAGCAGCGACACTGGTGTTGGTCAACGCGCTTCATTCCGAGTCATCCTGACTTCTCATAGCTACAAGTCTTGTTTTGTGGTCCTTGCTGTTCAGCACAGGGTGACCCATCTGTGACCAGTGAACAGAGTGGAATTATTACTGCTGTGTTCCGTCCCCTCAGTCCTTTATTTCCATGGCCTGTGCTTGAGTTGCCTGCCCCACGCATGCTCACTGTGGCAGCTGGGGAGTGAGCTGTGCGCCGTAGAGCATCTGCAGGCCCTTCTCAGCCAGATCGTGGTCCAGGACTGATTCATTAGTCGCTTTATTTGCCCCGCTTCCTTTGGAAATGGTGATGTTAAATCAATCAGGTTATATTGAAATGTGTTTAGATAACCTGCTAGAATTTTGAAATTATAACACGAAATGATTTTAGCAAAGAGCCAGCTCTGCTAAGTTTGTGCTGAATTGTGTAAATTGAAATATGACGTCAGGAGGGCTGCTTATTTCTGTCACTATTTTCAGACTTTTTCCAGAGATTCTTACTTGTGGCATCAGGCCTTGTGGTGCATGGGCCTGTGTATGCTGTACGTGTGTAGTTGTGTGTATGTGTGTACATGTGTAAATGGTATGTGTGTGAGTGTATGTGTGAGTGTGTATATTTGTATGTGGTGTTATATATATATGTGTGCATGTGTGATGTGTGTGTATGTGTGTATGTGTTGAGTATGTGAGGGGGTGTATGTGTGTATGTGTGTGTGTATGTGTGTTTATGTGTGTGTGTGTTTGTGTGTGTGTATGTGTGTGTGTTTATGAGTGTGTGTATGTATGCATTTGTGTGAGTGTGTGTATGTGTGTATAAGTGTGTGTGCATATGTATGTATGTGTTGAATATGTGTATGTGTCTGTGTGTTCATGTGCTTAAGGTGTTCATTGGTTCCTAAAGTATAGTCTTTACAGGACCCCTCCTCTGTGTTAACAGACCTGTAGCCCTGGAAAAAGGAGATGAATACGTAGCCTGGCTTTCCAGGAAGTAACAAGGGAGTTAGAAGTGTGATTACAATGAGTGACAGGAAAGGAGTTGACTGTTTTGTGGCAGCGGAGACCTGGGGGGCTTGGAGGAACTACAGCTTGCAGAGGTACAATGTACAATGAGCTGCCCTGGGTCTTAGGCCAGGAGTGCGGGACATAGATTGTTGGACATTGGTGGCAGCGGCACTTGTTAGGGGCCTCACATAAAGGGAACCCAAGAGCCATGACAGGAAATGGAATGTAACACATTTGGTGGCATGACAATAGCATCTCCTGTCATGTGTGGAGACTGTGGCTGGTCCTGCTGGGAACTGAAGCTGGAGAGGTGGGCAGGTAGCTTTGTTGACTTTGCAGTATAGTTTGGTTACCATGACAATCATTGAAGGCTTAATGGGAGTAGTGATTGTGTAGTAAGAAAAATCACTCTTGATAGTAGTGTAAAGAATAAGTGGGAGGGAGGAAGGAAGGGAGGGAGGGAAGGAGAGGGAGAAAGAGAGAATCCATTCAGATCGCACATTTCTGAAGAGATGAAATGGAACAAAGGAACCATTCTATTCCTTTCAATAGTATATTTTCTATTAACTCTGAGTTAGAAAAATGGATAATAGATAATGTCCCTTTATATAAAAATATATTTCATACAAGTATTTTATATTTTATATAAAAAATACATATAAATATAAAATATGAATAGATAATATCCATTTATATAAATATGTATTATATAATTAAATATATTTTCATATAATATATAATATAATTATATAATATCCATTTATGTATATTTATTATAATATTTTTTATCTATACTGTGTATCGATAAATGCATCCTAAACATATGCTTATGTTGTATTTAGTCTCCTATAATACTACACATTACTCATTTGAATGCTCTCTGTTTTGAGGTGCTCCAGTGAGGTATGAGTTTTCTTCCCTCCCCTCAAGGTGTTCCATTGACTGACTGAGAGCCAGAGAGTGACAGTAGGGATGCTTTCCTGGAACTCTCACTGTCCTGAGAAAACCACTGGAACTAGAGACATGAAACACAGATGTTCTTGTCTGCTGGAAATACCGGGAGCCAGTGTTACCAAGTAAACATCATCCTTGGCAGGCCCTCACTAATGACTTCCTTCCTAGAAAACACAATTTTTCTAAATGCTTGGAAGAGAAAGATTGTTGAAAATGAAGGACCAAGGCAACTCAATGAGATGGCCTGATATAGCAGGTCCTCCTATTTGCTAGGTCTATCCTAGCAAAATTGTAACACTCCAATGTTACATTGTTGTAGTCGTCAGCATCACCATCATCATCAATCTCCTGCAGTATGTGGCTTCATCTGAGGATTTTCCCTTAAATCTTTGAGCTTTAAAAAATACATTGTAATAAAAAGGGAATATATACCTAGTTTAGCCCTACAGAATTGATACTAGTAGATGATTTTAGGCTACAGACTGAGTTTGTTCAGTTCACCCGCCAACAAGATGAAGTAAGATCTGATTCAGTTAAAAGCCGATTTACACAGGAGACTGAGGGTTATAGTTTGTATATGCTCGGCCCAGGGAGTGGCAAGATTAGAAGGTGTGGCCCTGTTGGAGTAGGTGTGGCCTTGTTGGAGTAGGTGTGGCCTTGTTGGAGTAGGTGTGGCCTTGTTGGAGGAGGTATGGCCCTGTTGGAGTTGGTGTGTCATTGTTGGTGTGGGTTTTAAGATCCTCATCCTAGCTGCCTGGAAGCCAGTCTCTACTAGCAGCCTTCAGATAAAGATCTAGAACTCTCAGCTCCTGCTGCCCCATGCCTTCCTGAATGCTGCCATGTTCTCTGCCTTCATGATAATGGACTGAACCTCTGAACCTGTAAGCCAGTGCCAATTAAATGCTGTCCTTATAAGAGTTGCCCTGGTCATGGTGTCTGTTCACAGCAGTAAAACCTCTAACTAAGACACTGAGGAAGCTCACACAATCATCCATCCCTGTGAAGAAGGAAAGAGGGAGGCGCAAGCACTGTGGCGCCAGCACTGTTCTACAAGAGTAGAGTATTTATGCAGCCCACCCCTGCTTTTGCTTCCTATCTGAAGCAAGCCTAACACCCCGTGCTGCTTTTCTGCCTCAATCCTGCCTTTCTTCTGTGGCAGTGCTTCTCCTCAGGCCTCCATTTGTCCTTCCAGTCATCTGTCTCACTAAGAAAAATCAAACTGTGAATTCGAAAATGTTGCTAAACATGCCCGCTCGTTGCTTGGTTGGTACAGCCAGCCCAGCTGTCACCTTGGAAGCTGTCTTGACATGTGAAATTGGAAGGGTATTTTCTAAGTGAAAAGAAAAGTAAATGAAAGTGCTCTCTTCTCTCTCTCTCTCTCTCTCTCTCTCTCTCTCTCTCTCTCTCTCTCTTCTCTTCTCTCTCTCCTCCTGCATCAAATATAGTCTATCAATATCTACTTCACTGATAGCCACAGAAGCAGATCCGAATGTGAACCAGGCTCTTCCCAGTCACTAGAGCATAGAGCACGGTCAGTGCGAAATATAAGCGAGCAGAAAAAACAGCATTCAACACCAAAACTGCAACCACAAAAGCTGCTAATTCACATATGCATGGTGTGTGTGTGTAGGCCAGGGATTAATGTTATGTCATTTATGCATAGTGTGTGTGTGTGTGTGTGTGTGTGTGTGTGTGTGTGTGTGTGTTTGTGCATGTGCACTTGTGCATGGCACTTGTGCATGTTAGGCCTTTTTGTTTTCTGTTACTTTCTACTTTATGTACTAGGGCAGGGTTTCTCACTTGAACTTGGAGTTTGCTGATTCAGTGTGTCAGCTAGCCAGATGGCCTAAAAGAGCTCAGTCATGCCTACCTGGCTTTTATGCAGTCGTTATGAACTCTGGTCTCATACTTACTCAAAAATCTCCTTATCCCCGGAGCAATTTCCATCGCCTGCTTCCCCACAAGGAGACCTTTTGAGCATTGTTTTGTGTTTTACTTACTGTTTATTTCTTGGTTGTTCACTTACTTTCAACATGGGATACTTAGGTGGGAGTCACTGGAGCTTAAAATTGAGTGTGCTGAGTGACTTTATTAGAGAGAAACAAGTCCTGCGATGTTTAAAGTCCTTTTCCCTCGAGATTTTAGTACACATTACAGGGCATTTCTTTCAAAATTTTAATTGAAGTAATGGAGGATCATATTATTTTTTCCTTCAAAACATATTGTTCAGCCAGGCATGGTGCTGCAGGCCTTTAATCCCATCATGTGGTGAGACACTGTTTCAAAAGAAAACAGGAGAGACAGAGACAGAGTGACAGAGAGACAGAGAGAGACAGACAGAGGTAAAGAGAGAGAGACAGAGAGAGGAGGAGGGAGAAAGAGAGGGGGAGGGAGAGGGAAGGGTAAAGGGTGCCACTATGAATAATATATTGTGTATATGTATATAGGTTTTTATCTCAAGGAAAACTATACCCTTTATAAGTACACATATAAAACATCTAAGGTCTTTATGTATGTGTATTAGTGTTATGCAACTGTGCGTGTGTATACATGAATGAGTATGTCTCTGTATCTCTGTGTATGTGAGTGTGTGAGTGTTTAGGTACATTCAGGCTAGAGGACACCCTTAGGTGTCATCTTCAGGAGGGCTATCTCAGTATCTCACACTGTTCTAAGGCTTACCCATTAGGCAGGAAACTCCAGGGAACTTCTGTCTCCACCTTCACAGTGCTGAAATGACAAGTGTACCATCATGACTAATACTTTTACATGGGTTTGGGGGTTTGGTTCGGTCCTAAGGGTTGTAAGTCAAGCTCTGCGCAGACTGAGCCATCCTCTCAACCCTCAACCTCAGACTTTGACTTCTCAATTCCTTCGCTAGGAGTTCGGGACATAGAAGGGCAAGTACGTACAATAATTGCCCATGCTAACACTCTGACTTCATAAGTATCTTAATGCACTTCATACAGGTGTTTTGGACATACATGCTTAAAGGAAATTATGAGAATGTCCTATTCTTGCTTAAAGTAGTCAATTGGTTCAATAACACAGTATCATTAAAACTCTTTCTCTTTAATTAATTTGAGCTACTTTTCTTATACCAGCCATGTATCAGACTGTGGTAGTGGCAATTTCTCTTGATTAAGAGTGGATCAGCGCTGTGATGGTGTGTTATTAAATCTATATCCTCTTAATTCTTCTTCCTCAAAGCTCAAAATCCTAATGCCTTTGCTGTCACAACGTCTTGGAACTCCTGGGAGTCTGGAGTTTATTTCCTCCAAACTGCTTATATTGCAGTAAGAGAGCAGAGACATGGCAGGACACTGTGACTTGGGGCTTTGACCTAAAGTGTGTCACCCAGTCATGGTGAGAGAGACAGTAATACTTTAGCCTGGAGCTCTGAACGTTCTCACTCTGTGGGATTCCTGCAGATTTTCAGGTTACCAAATGGGATTCTCCATGACTCTTGGAAGGAGAGAAATTAGAAATTTGTTGTCCAAGGCATATTTATCCTCAGACTTCAGAAATAAATGTACATTCAACCTCTCTGAACACTTTGTGAAGGACAGTTTTACAGGAAAATGAGTAACAATACTAATCATTGCAGAATGATATTCAATGCAAAGGCAAGAGTGTCAGGGATAACAGGTTATGCTAAGAATCAGTAAGACTGATAAAATTGAATTTTGAAGAAAACCAGTTTTCTGTCCTCTGAGAGGCTCTACCAGCAGCTGACTGAGATAGATGCAGATACTCACAGCCAAGCATTGGACTGAGGTCGGGGACCCCCATGGAAGACTTAGGAGAAAGACTGAAGGGACTGAAAGGGATGAGAACCCCACTGGAAGACCAACAGTATCAATTAATCTGGATCCCTGAGAGCTCCCAGAGACTAAACCACCAACTAAAAAGAGTACATGGGCTAGTCTGTGGCCCCCAGTACATATGTAGCAGAGCACAGTCTTGTCTGGCCTCAGTGGTAAAAAATGGGCCTAATCCTGTAGAGACTTGATGTCCCAGGGAGATCAAGGTGGGGAAGGGAGAGCATCCTGTTAGAGGCAAAGGGGAGGTGGGAGGGGGTGAAATACTCTGAGAGGGGGGACCAGGAGAGGAGGCAACCTTTGGAATGTAAATAAATAAAATAATTGATTAAAAAGAAAAAAGAAACAGTATTAAATTGATTTAAGTTTAATTTTATTATTATTTTGGATTATGAATTGAAGTCTAAAATGTAGCTTATGAGAGAATTATAGAGAAAATGGAAGCCTATCTATCATCTGCTACAATTTGAAAACTGCTGTGTAAGGCTAGAGTATTTAATTCCTCTGGATGGGTTTTTATTTCTTTCTTACTTTGCATTTTGACTTGGAAGCTTTGCATTCTGTTTATTGAATTTCTTCCAAATGCTATCTAAGTATCTTTGAGTCTCCATGATGTCTGTCGATTTCCAAGGATTAAAGTATGTTATAAACTAGTTAAGTAAAATATTAGCGTAGACACAGTAGCACGGCAAATTGAACCACTAGCAAATTAGTACATGCCTGCATGTATGTACATGTAGTTCATGTATCCATGGTGTTCACCAAAGCTAAAAGAAGACACCAGATACCCAGGAAATAGAATTACAGAAGGTTGTGAGATGCCATGTGGGTCCTTGGAACTGAATCCAAAGTCCTCTGAAAAAGCAGCAAGAACTCATAAGAGCTGAGTGTCTCCCAAGCCTCTCTCTTAACTGAGCAGTAGAATTCATATCTCCACATGAAGACCCCTGGTTTTGTTGTGTTTCGTACCTCTCCCAAAAGGATAGACTGTTTCTATTACCTGCAATCAGTATGTTTCCTGGAACACTGGGCGCTCAGGATCTACAACAGTGTCTAAAAGATCATGTGATAAAGGCTTAGTCGTGGCTCAGGGCTCTGGAGAGTGGAACTTTTAGGAGGCCAGACAACTGGAAGGGAGTTTAGTCATTGGATTAATGTCCTTGTAGGTTAAGTATGAAGACCCTGATCCTTCTTCCTACTTTCCCGGCCGTCAGGTGGATGATGCTGCTGGGCCACACACAACCACTGGGACATGGTGCCTTGCTGTCTACCCAGAAGCAATTGTACCAAACAGGCATGGACTGAAGTGGGCCAAAACCAGTCCTTTCTCATTGTATGCAGATTACCTCAGGTGCTTGCTATCATGACAGGAAACTAACATCCAGCCTTTGAGTGCAAGACAATTCACCTTCCATATGTGTTATATGACACACACAGTATCCTCGTTTGTTTTGTATTACTGGGATAAACTCTGCCACCAAAACCAACTTGGGAGAAAAGGTTTTATTTCATTTTGCAGCTTCATCATGAAGAGAAGTTATTGGACAAACTCACAGCGGGAACCTGGAGGCAGGGACTGATACAGAGACCATAGAGGAGTGCTGCTCATGACGTGTTCCCCATGCCTTGCTCAACCTTCTTTGTTAGACTACTTAGGACCCTCAGCCCAGGGGTGGCCCTGCCTACATGCACTGGACCCTCCTATATCAATCAAAAAAAATATATACTACAGACTTTCTTACAAGAAAATCTGATGGAAGCATTTTTTGCAATTGAGGTATCTCTTCTCAGATGATACTGGCTTATATTGACAAAATATTAACAGACACACATATATGTTATATATAATATAGATAGAGATATATAGATTGTCATCATTTTAGAAGTGGAGAGACCTGGGAAAATGGAGCCAATAAATGAGGCAGACTACAGCCTCATGCAATGCCAACTTTATTCAGAGCATCAGACATTTGTACTATTAAGAGAAATCACATGAGTAAAGTTCTCACGGTTTCAAGAAGAGTACAATCACAAGGACAAGACACACATGAAAAAACATGTTTTTTCCAGGGAGGAGTATAAAGGGTAGTTTTACTAAACATTTAATGGCATTTAACTGCAGCAAGCAATGATGAGCAATCAGAATACAGTCACTCCTATCGGCTACACTTGGGAGGAACACACAAGCACATCCCAAGAACAATTCTGTGTTCTGAAGAAACTGAGGTCACAAGAGTTTAGCTGTCTCGTTTTCTTGGAGTTTTCTCACAAGCCCTCAGAATTCTCATGTGAATCCATTCCTGAACTGTGTTCCCACATATATGATCTCAGAGCTGACTACTTGTTATTAGATAACCAATTAAGATTTATTATAAATATAAACTAACCAAGACACATAGTTCTGATTTATAAATATAACAACTAGCACTAAAAGAGGAAAAAAGAGTCTTATTTTCCCTTGAATTTCCTCAAATAAATATACATCCAGTATAAATGTTTGTAATCTTTTTATTTTAAATATGCTTACCATACAGAGTAGACAGTCTTACATATTTGTAGGAGCACTTAGATTTTACTGGTGTGTGTAGAATTCTAAGCACAGTGTCTTGTTTGTAAGGTTGTGGATTCAGCATGGAGCCCTATACATTCTAGGCAAATGTTCTACACTATGCCACCTTTGTGTCCAGTTTTTTTTTTTCATATTTGAAACAGTCTCCTATTAAAGCACAAAATCTTCCATTAAACTCAGTCCACAACCCAGGAAGCCCTTGAACTTGTGATCCTCTGGTTTTAGCATTCTGAGTACCAGACCTGACTGGTAAATGACTTTTGACCCCTATGAAATATTGCCTACTGTGATAGAAGGGAAATCTTGAATATCTGTTCAGGTCTCTGTAATCTTACTTCTATGTATTGTATTCTAGTAAATATCAGCCCAAAATATGTGTCCCAGGCTTTATATATGGGGGATTTCTGTAATATAAGCTTTGGGATATTTTTACTAGAGTATCTTACTGTGAATATGAAATGTCCTTGTGTTAAGAAAAAGCATACTGCACAGCTTCTCTGATGAAGCAGAAATAATTCAAATGCTGTCAGATTTTATACTGTGATTGTACCGTAGGAAGTTACAGTCAGACCAGTTGCTGAAACCAGATACCCAGGGTGAACAAACTGGCACTTACCCGTATAGAATAGAAGCATGGTGTTCCAGGACTCTCCTATGCAGACAGCTTGTGTGTGTCTTAGAGCATTGTGAGAATTACTTCCAATGGGGACCATGGGGAGGCTGCTGAGAAATGTCAACCCATTCCTGATAGGTCAGTAGATTTCTCACAGGTAATTAGTAACCTCACAGGTAGCTGGCAAGCTCAGCCTTTCTAACAGGTCTGTGTAAACCAATTTGTTTAAGGGAATTAGACACCCAGCTCTAACACATATCTAAATGTTATGACCAGTGGTAATTATATTGTGATACATGACTCTATAATTAAGATTACTGTGCAGACATAAAATTGTTGGTTTACTCAAAAAAAATGAATATTTACATTTTGTGTTGCTCTTATTATTCCATTATTATCTGTGCCTGGTGAGAATTGAAGGTGTTTCATTTCTTAAAGAGTCAGAATTGCTTAGAACATCCTTGACTGGGTGCAAGATAGAAGCCAAGATCAAGTATAGTTAAGATTGAGGTTAACCTACAAGGAAGGATTTGTGTTAGGAAAGATACAGGTTTTTTATTTACATTTTGAAAAGCCTAATTTTTATCTAGGAATTCATTCAAGAAATCTGGAAGTGCCATCTGTGGATCTGTTTTGTGTGTTAGTCTGTTCTATGTTCTTTGGTTTTAAAGTTTTTATTAATTCTTCGTATTTTCACATCATGAACCCCAATCCATATATCTCCCTATCCCTTTGTATCCATCCTCTGCCCTTGCAACTTCCCCCAACAAGAAAATAAAACAAAACTAAAATTAAAAACAAATAAAGAAAACAAAACATAAAAACATCTTGTCATACAAACTGGAGTGTATCACAGTGTATCACAGTATACCACAGTAAACCGTTTTGTCCACACATCTTTTTTTTTTTCATTTTGAAAATGCTTTAATAAGTGTTGACAACACTGTTCTGCAAAATGTAAAGGTACTATACAAATTCTTAATACAAAAAGAATAAATTAAAAGCAGATTTCTTTTTTTAATTCTGCAACTTTGTCTACAACATACATCTTTTCCATTGATTACAGATGAACAGAATCCAGTAAAATCATTGTACATGCTCTAGAGTCTCAGGAGCAGCCTAATCTCCCCAGTTATTAAACTAGAGTCCGTTTTACACAACTTGTAATAAACTATTGACATGAATGGATATGTAAAACTTTACACCTAGTTAACTAAGCAGTAATTGGTCATCTGATAGCACCTGGGTGAGACTTGCTATATTTAGAACTAAACTAATACTGGATGAAAACAAATAGGGCTTTGAACAGTTCCAACACTCACCTGCATATAACAAAATAAACCAACCTGGCTCACAACGTAGTCTTCTGGTTGAAACAAGCAATTTCTTACATGTATCCAACAAATCCAATAGGGGCTTTAGATCAGACTGGGGACTTCATAGTCCATCTTCCTTTAAAGAAATGGGGACCTGTAAAGAGTTTGCAGGTGCTTGACTACAATACCTACAGCGTTCACCACCAACCACAGCGACCATTTATCATGTCAGTCTCAAAGGACTAATGCTTATTATATTACGTACATTGTATTAACCGAGCATAGCTAAACAGTAAAACCTGTTTTACTTAATCTGTCCTTACTACCAGACTATCCACACATCTTTACTAGCAAATGTTCATTGCAATGAGTCATTGGCCTGGTTCGAGGCTTCTGCCTTCTGATAGATACACTATCAGTCCTGGATCCTCACTGGGACTCCTCTCAGATATCCTGTTGTTACCCTGTGTCGTGGAGAACCTGCAGCTTTGGATCTACAGGACTAGCCTGTTCACATGCTCTAGTAGTTCATAGATGAAGTAAATGCTGGGGTGGGCCAACTCAAAGCCCTGGATCTGGGCCTGAGTGGTAGCCGAGTTGGTCAGCCTGCCAGCTCTCTTGCACCCACACCACCAGAGCAAGCTCTTCAACCCTGCCCTGGCTAGCTCACCCAATTCTGCAGCTATTAAGCAGCAAAATCAGATCTCCTGTCCCCATGCCGCCAGGGCCAGCTCTCCCCTTGCAACACCAGGAAGTTGGGATATGGGGGGAGGATATCTCCCCCATGCCCACACTACCTCACAGCAGGCTAGTGTGTGGGGACCAGCTTTCCTGTGCTCATACCCTGAGGGCAGTCTGACCCATGCTCCTGCCCCGAGTGCTAACTCTACTGTGTTTCCCAGGTGAGATGCAGAGCTCACTTTCCCAAGTGCTGCAGCAGGTGAGGGGCAGGGTCAACTCTCCAGCTCTCATAACTGCAGAAACAGCTCTCTACTGCTGCAGATGGCGGGGAAGGGAAGGCATCTCCGGAATGCCCATCCCACTTCGCCTCAGAGGAGTAGTTGGGCCAGCTCCCCCCCAATTTTATACTTAGGTTTGGGCTCACCCTAGATCCTGCTTTCCAGAGTGCTGTGGGTGGTGAGAGGTGGAGCCAGCTCTCCAGAGTGTCACAGCAAATGAGGAGCAGGGCCATCGCTGTACAGCCCTTAGACAGCAGCATGGTCCCAGATGGCAGCCCAGACAGGGATGTCCACAAGGTCCTAAGTGGTAAAAATGAACTATGGACATTGATACATACCCCCGCTGCTGCATGACCATGATCTCAGACATGACCATCAGAGTAGCATGGGCTCACAACAGGCTACTCTCAATCCTCGGGTCTCCAGTTGCATCTCTTGTCATAAGGTTCAACTTGTTCCATTTCTCTTTCCTCTCATCTGGCCACCACATGCTCATATACTGCAGTTGTTTCTGCTGTGGTTCAAGCATTTTGAGGGCCTCTGGGTGTCTTCTGCTCACCAGTGCTGTGTAGATGGAGCTATGGATGGGTCTCTGTATGTCTACAGCCTGCCTGTTGTTAATCTTCTTTCTTAGAAGACCTTCTTTGTTGGGTCTAACATGCAGTCTTCCTCTGGGTCTTCTCTTACAACTCTGTCTATTCCTTCCATTTCCTTAACTACCATTCTCCTCTCTGATTATTAAACTTGTGCATTCCATAGAGTTTTACCCAAGGTCTCACAAGACTTGGTACTCTTGTTACATCTTCCTACATTCACATATGGTCATACCTTGTCCCTGGCTTTGGTTCTTCAACACAGCAGCCTTCTCTAAAAACCCCATTTTCCTATATTATCTGCCCCTAAACTTCAAGGTAATTAATGAAAGTAGAATTTTCTCCTGAAAACCAGGTTGCCTCCTGGCCATGACTTATATCTCTGCTTACTCAATGTAGACGACAAAGCAAGGAGATCTTGGAGCCATCCTTTTTCTTGCTCCTCATGACTGACTAGGGACAAGGCCTGTTGGATTTTTCAGGTGTTATTTCTTGCATATGCCATTGTCTTCTATAGGCTACTATGCTGGTCTGTGACATATTTTTATCCTGATGTCATGGATTCTTTCTAAATTTATCTTTCTCAATACATGTTTGCTGCCTCTTTGTTCATTTTTCTATAGGTCTATCGAAGTTTGTACAGTTTTACTTGGATGTTCTGCATCTTTTATCACAGCACTTCTCTGCTGAAACTATTTAGTCTTTCCATTGTGTCAAGGCAGTGTGGTTGATGTTCTTGTTTAACACTGACACTATTGGTTCAGTCCAGATGACCCTGTGCTATGGAGAGCAGCCTTCTGCACAGTGTATGTTTACAGCAAGGCTTAAACTATACCAGATGGGTGTCTGCTACACCCCACTACTAACCAAGATTGTGGCAACCAAGATCTATGACAAGTGTCGATGATATAGGGATAAAACTGCTATTTGTAAACGACTCCAAAATCTTTATACAAAATATTGTTCTCAGCTTCACCGTTACTGTATGCCTTCTTCCCCTTTGCCTCATCGTTTCCTAGTCTGGGATCTTCACTGCATCTCAGTACAGCTTTAGTCTTTACATCTCCGACTTATTTTTCTGATAATTCTGTTTCATGTTAACTCTCTAAAGATCTAGGTGACTTGTTATAAGTACTACTAATGAGACTGAAGGCTCAAATGCAATCCACAAGTTCTGTTTAAGAACCACAGGATCTCTGACCAAAATAGAATTAACTTAGTGTTCTGTCACATTGTAAGAAGTGTTGACTGAAACAACACAAAACAAATCCTAAGTACAATGGGTGTAGGCTATGCAACCGCTTTTAATGAGAGTCCAACCTCTTCCCTAGCCTACCACCTAGCAGAGGTAGTAGAAGAGAAAAGTTATGAGGATAAGGATGTTCAGAATAGTTCTATGAGGGTGAGCTTGATCTTCTTGGGCAACAGTTCAGTCCTATAGCAAACACCAAATAAAATTCAGCAACTGAAGCTAGGCGACAGACACCAGCATGAACCAGCAGCTACAGTCCAGCCCTTCAGCAGGCAGACACCAGGGAGCTGTAGTTCAATTCCTAAAGAAACTGCCAGGCTCACCACTGGCCTTGGAAGCAAAACAGCAAGCTGCCACTGGAACCTCATTATCATTTCTTCCTGGAGTGTCTCTCAATGGATCATTATGACAGGTTGAGCTTAACAACACTATGTAAGGCTAACTGATACATGCATGTCTTTAGCAAAGAATAGTGAGGTAGAGCAAACCAAACAATGCTCTGTGCTCTCTCTACCACTGTCTGTGGTGTCATATTTAAACTCTTTCACCAAGCGTCCTTTCATGTGTTTGCTATATCCAAACATCCCTTTACCTGCTCTGCTTCAGGAAAACAGCCTTTCACGTGTTTGCTTTAGCAAGACATCCCTTCACCTGTGTGCCCCAGGAAAACATCATTTACATAACTAACTTTCCAAGAAACTAGAAGTTTCCACTTTCCAGGGCTTATAAAAAGATGATAAGTACATTTTTGGAAATTTGGGGTTTATATAACTATGTATTCTATTAAATCTACTTATTGTATATTGGAGTCTTCAAGTACTGTGTTCAAACGTATCTCTATTTGTTTACCAGATGCTCATTTTAATCCTTATTTCTAGCCAATAGCCATCACAATGTCTTTCTGATATCAACTTAAGTGGGAAATTATTTGATGCCCACATAATGAACTATATACTTCTTTAGAAGATGAAGGTTACTTCATTTAGTTACTATAGTCTGTTGACACGTTTCCTAGTAACTAGATAATCTCTTTGAATCATTAAGACTTTCCTTAAAAGGGAGGAAATGCTCACATTACTTTGACCTGAGCTCCCTAAATCTTCAACTTATTAACGATAATTCTGGTTTAAATGGATGTCAGAAAACAAAATTTCACCAATAAACCAACACTTTATGGCACATTCCAATTTTCTGTGCTCCAAATTTAGGGCTTGAGAACTATCCATTGCTAACACTTTCATATACATTGTCTCCTCAGTACTAGATAGTTTCAGTTGTTGTCGACAAAATATCTGTACTAGCAGGCACAAATAAAGGGAATAGGTTGTGTTTCATTCTTCATTTCAGAAATTTTAGTTTGTAGTCCTTCGATCAGTTGATTGTAGGCTCAAGGCAAGGCAGAAAATATTGGGACGGTGAGAGCATGCGGAGGGAGACGCGGGGTATAGAAGAGAAGAATGTGAAAGGCTGGAAGCAGAGCCCATGAGGAGGAAACAGGTCAAAATAGAAGCATTAGGGATGTGGCCCAAGTGACCTACTTCCTTCTTGAATGAGGCTCCTGTAAAATATCATCACATTCTGAGTCCTCCAATTCTGAGTCCTCCAAGTCATTTAAATACCCCTCATTTAAATACTCTTCATTTAAATACCCCTCATTTAAATACCCTTCATTTAAATACCCCTCAGCCCAGAACCTACATTATCTCATTCCCCATGGAAATGCTCTCTGCAACACAGCTACCAAAGTGCCTCTGAGTGCTCAGTCCAGTCAGGTTAACTGTTGGAGGCAATCATGACACAGTCTCATGTTCTTTTACCAGAAGTTGAGCTTCCATTGTCAATGGCAAGCTGACTCCCTGATACTGAGTAAATACGTAAATACTCAGTTTGCTGTAGCCAACTGGATCCTTGACGCATTTCACTCGAGGCCGAAAGGACAACATAAACCCCATTTGTCTTCATTTAAGGATTTCATTTGTCTCCATTTAAGGACCAGGCCTGATTTCAAAAAAAAAAAAAAAAAAAGAGCTGTAAGACACCAGCTTCAGGAATAGACCACAAGTCCCCAAAACTAAGTCATAAGACATCAGCTCCAGGAACAGACCATAAATTCAGAACAAGATCAAAAACCCCCTCCCAGAGAACAGCCTGGGGATAACCACAAAAATGGAGAAATATCTTATCTCAGGATGGGCCTTCTGTGCTGGGCAGCCCTATTTCCTCATATGATTACACATTCATGGGTAGGAATGCAGACCACTGACAACCAAAACCCCTTTGCACCCACCAAAGAAATTTTAGATTACCTAATCTTCCTAGAGAGTTCTCCTGTTCCCTATAAAAAGGCCTGCGTGCCTTTGTCATTTTAGAAAATGGTTGACCCCCATATGCTGGTTGTTTCTGCAGAATAAACTCTCTCTATTTCGGCATACCATCTAAGTCTGGAGTCTTCAGTGATTTTCAGACACTTACAAGGCCATTGAAGAACGTTCAAAACCGATAAAATACGATCTAGAGAACAGATTGAAAAATATAGAGGAAAGATTATACCAGATTCCTCATTGTAAAGCAGCAGCACCCCAAATTAATTTTGTCGCATAAAAAAAATCTAAATAATTATTTACTATAGTTTGATATTGGTTTGATAGAGCAAAGTCTCCAGCTCAAGATAATCCTTAGCTTAAAGTTTTGGTTGGACGTTGTCATTCACTTAGCCCAGGGACCCTCCTAGAGGGGGACTCACACTATGCCATACTAAAGAGATGAGCTGAGTAATTAGTCCTTCAATGAGATGCTGTTTCTACTCATAATCCTTGTCTCTATCACAATAGCTTCAAGGGCCAGCCATGCAGGACTGTAAATCCTTTTAGTCTCTGAATTAGTCAGAAAAAAATCTGTTTTCCTTCTTCTGTCTCTTCTCTTAAGTTTTCTCTCTTTATTATTTTTGGCTTGCTGCCCTGGCAATTTGTTTTTTTTTTTTTTTTTTTTTTTTATTTAACTCTAATAATCATCCTTTTATAATTACTCTTTTTGAGTCTATTTGTAATTTCTCTTATTAACATGGCTACAGGTCTCAAGTAGGGACCTTGCTTTCTCCTGTATTAATGTGAGTACAACATTAAAACAGCTTTTTAGAAAATCTTTGAAAGCCACCAACATGTATTTCTAATACAGTCAACTTCAGATCTTTTTGTGGTTATGCCCAGTGCCAAGATTATATCTGTGAGTAGATCAATATACCAATAGTTACAGAAATAAATGCAGGCAGTAAAAATGATGTGTAGACACTTTAGGTCCTTTCTATATTACTCCTTGGATAAGAAAGGCATCCCTTGTGCGAAATATCTAAACTGCCTGTTTTCTACACTGGACCCCAGACTTCCTGTCTCCTCACTTGGAAGACATTTGGCCTCCTGTAAAGCCCAGCTCCGGTGCTCCTTATCAGATCTTAGAAGTCACTTTCTCTCCTTTTGAAGTATGGAATTCATTCCTTTACATCACAAAAGAGTAGTTAAGGATCTCAAGCTCTCCCTTTCTTTTGTAACCCACAGGAATGTGCCACTCAGCAAGCTGGTCTCCACAGCTCAGATGCAAAAGAGAGCAATTCTCTCATGATGAGGCACAATTAGTTCCATTCTGTGATTTCATTACACTGCACTTTTATTTTTACCCGAATATATTCCTTCAACTTAGTCTCAGGGTTGGTTTTTTTTTTTTTTTTATTTTGTAATTTCTAGTTGTTAAAACGATCCACGTATGAATACTCTTTAAAATCTTCCTCTCTGAAGGGTGCAGTGTAAATAATTCTTTCCTTAGTCTGCAGTTTCTTCAAAGTGCTTATGGCTTGAGGATGAGCCAAACATGCTGACTTGAGAGATTGCTTCTAAAAAGAAGTACCCATGCTCCAGGACTCTCGGAGCTTGGGAAGTAACGATGCTCAGGCAATGTGTAAACTGCAGGCAGGCGGTTAAGAGACTATTACCTTGGGTCACAAGTTATAGATATACCTTTAACCCCGTAAGGATTATATTTGGGGTTTAAGTCTCATCCTTATCATTTTATGATACACAGTCGTCTTATTTAAACTAAGTTTACCATCCAGTGGAGGTATGCTGTGCAAGTCTAAGGAAGCCCCACATCTTTGAAAATTGTTTCTGCTTCTTTACTTGAAACAATGTGGCACTTTATTAGTTACTGTAAAAGGAGAATGTGAATGTACTTACCTTTTTC
The DNA here is from genome assembly GCA_021653895.1 of Mastomys natalensis. Taxonomy (NCBI): domain Eukaryota; kingdom Metazoa; phylum Chordata; class Mammalia; order Rodentia; family Muridae; genus Mastomys; species Mastomys natalensis. The sequence continues at coordinate 63,287 of JAJTUV010001504.1, read as the reverse complement.
TACTTAAAGTAAGAAACCTTGTTTGTAAAATGGGACTTATGTAAGTGGTGCTTTGGCAAGGAGAAAAGCATTATTGTCAAGGTGTGACTGAGAAGCCTAGAGCCATCACTGCTGGTTCTCGCCTTGTTAGGAGGGGAGGGGCCTACCTTTGGTCCATCATTTCAAGATGTGCCACCATGCCACAGGTCTAGGACAAGAGGTTTATTGGGGATGCATAAAGTGAAAGGCCATCTTCCAGTGGGACAGACAGGCAGGCAGACAGAACAGAACAAGCGAGACAGAGGAAAGAGAACTGGTGTTCCTGAGCCTTTAATGTACCTGGCAGCAGTGAGCAAGGACCCAAGCATTTGCCACCCCTGAGTTGCTGGGAGGCAGGTTGGTGAAGCACCTAATTTACAACACTAATCACTCAGCTGGTTCCTAAATACACATCTTTTTCCACCACCCCCCATCCCCCACAATTCCATGTCAGTATAAATTATAGAGGAAAAAAATGGCATCATTCCCTCAAAGAGATGAATACTACAAGTCTTTGTGTAAAGTGAAAACTACCTACACGTAGGCATACTTGCACAGACTGTCCCATAAAGCATGAACAGTAAAAGAAAATTGCATCCCTTGAAAAGAAAACAAGCCCTTGATGGCCTAACCTGTTTTTCCCTTGCAGGAAATCCCAAAAGACAGCAGTGTTTCTGTGTTGGGGGAATGTTGAAAGAATTATGCCTGCATCTTGGGGCCCTGTTTTTTTATTAAGTGACCTGTTGTATGGTATAACTAGATAACATTCAGAAAATGTGTGTGAAATGGAAATACAACTTTTTAATATCAGTTTCACTGTCCCCATTTCAGCAATGAAGCAGCCAGACAGAATAATTTGGTCATTTTACAGCTGTTAAGCAGTGGACCTGAGATGCATAGGCTGGGTTCCCATGTGGCCCACAGACTCGCTGTCCCTGCCACCTCCCCCACCCCCGACACTCACACAGTGTTATGTGATTTCACTAGTATAATTTGATTGTAGAGCTAACGTGTACCAGTCGTACACATTATCCTGGCTACCTGTAAAGTAAACTAACAATTTAAGTAATTCTTAGGAACTATTAGTGGGAAATTTATCTGTTGTAAAAAAAAAAAAAAAAAAAAAATATCTGATCTCAGTCAGGGGCTTCTACCCTGCCTTTGACCATTCAGTTCCTAAATAAAAGATACATAGCTTTTATTATTTATATTAAGCCTTAATGAGCATTAGAGCTGAGCACATATCTACCCTCTATGATATTATGTCTGCTTCCCTGCCTATAACCCCACAATATGACTTGCTATGTTCCATCTGGGCTGCTCTGAACTCCAATTACCCAGCCCTCATGACTGTGATTTTATGATTCTTATCCCATGGCATCTTATCCTCTCTCCATCTCCCCCTTATCCCCCCCCCATCTCTCTCTCTCTCTCTCTCTCTCTCTCTCTCTCTCTCTCTCTCTCTGTCTCTCTCTCTCTGTCTCTCTCTCTCTGTCTCTCTCTCTGTCTCTCTTTCTCTCTCTGTCTCTCCCTCCTTCCCTCCTTCCTTCCCTCCCTCGTCTCTCTCAGTGGTTCTCCTCTGACCCCAAGTCCAGAAACCCCAAACTCTATTAGCTGTAGGCATGTTTATTTAACCAGTAATTTTAAATTAAGAAGCAAGGTCACGTTGTATGTGTGGATTCTCTAGGTACAACCAGGGCTTGGGAGTCAGTATTTAGCATTACAATACATAACGAAAGACCAAACCTCAGCGTTACTCTTCAGTTCATCCTCATGCTTACTGATCAAAAATCACCAACATCTTTCATACTAGATTCTCAGTAAATATGATATCAACAGGAACCTGTCAGTGATTTTTCATGACAAGAAGCCATCCTTCTTCCTTAGATAGTTTCATCATGGTGGTTTCTCAACTACTCTGCTGACGTTGTACAATTGCGTTGTCTGCACACATTATAGGAAAGCAGTTCATTCTCATTCTGGGGATGAAGAACTACATAAGGTTTTCCCCTAGGCCCATGACCTAGCTACTCTCAAGTTCTAAGTTACGTTAGCTGTTTCAGATACAGGTTCCATCTCATGTAGTGTGCCTTACTTTTTCAAAAAGTGGTTTGTTACCCCCATAACATTTGTGCCATTATTGCACCAGGAAGGTTGCCAGTCTAGGCCACAGTGTTTGTAGCTGGAAAATATTGATAATTAAGCTGTTTCCTTTCATGCAATACAGAGCGCCTTCCAGCACTCTAAGCACAAGTTCTTAGGAGTGGAGCTTCTAGTTTGGCATCACCTCAGCGCTATCTTAAGCAATAGGTCCTTATCATCAGATTCTGGAGAACAACAAATATCCTTGGCAATGGCTTGTGATATCTGTGGGGTTTATGGAACCATTTTGGCCAATGACTCAACAAGATGGGACCCAATTCCTGGCACTTAGTTTTTCTTGGAGGCATAAGATGTCTAGTTAGGGCATTGACTTCCCTCAGCTGTTTTTTACTTTTCTGTTGTAATAAAAACAAAACATAACAATAACAACAGCAAAACCACTCATCCCTTTCTCATAGCGATAAGTAAGTTTTATAAAAGCAAAAGTACCTGTTAATACCTCATGGCTCATTGTCCTATTCTTATCTTGCCTTCAGGCCACTAGAACTCCCAGGCATTCCAGAGTAAAATGTCAAGGGCTCTTAAGTCCTGCCTGGCTCTTTTGATGATACGTTTCTTTAGTCATCACAGGGGACCTGGGTAAATTATTTTCCAGGTCTGAGCACTCTAACGACTGAGCAAGAGCAGTTAATTTCTGTGCAAGCAAAGACAGAGTGCCATAGGGTTAGGACTGGCTCTTACATCCCCACAGTTATTGGGTGACTCATGGAAACTGAAGAAATCCCTACTGAGTGAAAGTTGGGTCAAGTCACAAATGAAAAACAAAATTAAAAACTTTCTACAATTGAATGACGAGGAAAATACAGCATATACAAACCTATGTGACATAATGAAGGCAGTTCTAATGGGCAAGTTCATAGCATGTGTACATCCCAAACCTAGGGAGACCCCATAGTAGTAATTTAATGACACATCTGGAATCTCTAGAACAAGCAAAAAGAACACCCAAAACCGAGAGGATGGTAAGGAGTAATCATACTCATGGCTGAAATCAACGAAATAGGGAAAAAGAAAAACAAAAACCTGACAAAGAAATAAAGGGAAGAGTTGGCTCTTAGACAAAAATCACAAGATTGATATTACCTTAGCCCAGTTAACCAAAGGACAGAGAGAAGATCCAAATGAGTAAAATTAGACACACAAAAAAGGGGGACATTGCAGCAGGCGCTGAACATTAGAAAATCATCAGGACATACTTTAAAAAATCTGTATTAGGCAATACTAGAAATCCTGATTATATTATCCTAGTAAGAGTACTTTTATTGTGCCCAAGATGGACAAGGAAGATCGTTGAATGTCTTTAGATGACTCTGTTTTCCTGAGGGATGGGCTCTTAGCAAGGTGATTGACAAGCTCAGATGGATTAACAGCTTAAGAGAGAAGATGACAGCATGTAATGTTCAGCAAATCTGATTGTCATCTCTGGCCCCACTCAAGACCAGAAGCAGAAGATAAGATTACATTCTTCTGACCAGAATGAAAAGCAGCTTTCCCTTGAAGGACCGAATCAAAACCCTGTGATCTCCACTTTTCTTGCATGGGGAGTTGTGGTGTTTTCATTTCTAGCATTACCAGGGAAACAGAGAGGTTGTGATCCAAAGATTGATCTGAGGAACGGGAGTGGGGGGAGTCCAACCTCAAAGGCCTTCAAGGCTACTGCAAATTCCTGGAAACAAACTGTGGACAATGGTTGATTGACTGATTAGAGCTTCCATGACTAGGGGGAGGTTGACATATTATAGGCCCAGAGCCGGATTACAATTCATCTTTTGCTTTGTTCAGCCCCTAAAGAGCCCACTTCTCTTTTGTGTTCTGATATCCTCTAATTAGTAGATAAAGCTGAACCTAATGTTCTGATAAACAGATTAAAACTTTTAAGATGTGTTATTGTAAACCCAAGAAGGAGCTAAGAATGCTCACTGACAGTATTGAGGCTTACATCTGAGATTTCTGGTTTATATCAAACTTTCTAGCTTCAATTTAGTTCTATTTCTATGAGAAATTCATGAAGCTGTTTCTTCATTTCAGCATGAAATTTGGGAGAACCTGAATCTATGTTTTCAGGCTATTGACACTCATGTCTGGCCTCTTATTTCATTTGAGGTGAAATGTCTCTTTTATTTCTGTATGCTACTAATACCTATAAGAATACTATTGCATTTTAGAATGTATTAAGAGAAAAAAATGTATTGTGTTAATGAAAATATATAGCCTGTATTTATATGCACATAATTGAATTCATAATGTTAAGAGCATATTATATTTTAATGGCTTTCCTGGTTACTGTTGTAAAGAAAGTATATTTCAAAAATAAGCATCATTTCCTTCCAAGACCATCTTTGTCTTTCTCATTAAAGGACAAAATTTATGTAAGTATTGTCCTTGAGTTATACTGATAAATATAAATGTATGTGAAATGTTTGCAAATACATTCTTTTGTAATTTTATATTCACTTATTTACCAAATCACTGAAGCATGGAAGACCATCTTAGTGTATTGCCTTTATGTAGACCCAGACTCAAAGATGTCTTGAAAATAGTTTGAGATCTTTCATTGCCATCTTTATTTTTGAAACACGTTGCTAAATTTAATCCTGGATTAGAAATTATGGTCTGCTGATTACTGTTCTAAGTACAAAATGGAAAAGTTTGGACTATTTTATGTGTTTACCTTTCTTTGAATTAATTGTTCAACTGGACGCAGTATGCAGCAGTGTGTAGTGGTGTGTGTAACACTGTAATCCCAGTGTTCAGGAGGCTAAGATAGATTCAATGAAAAAAACAAGTATTGGTAACTGGAGACATCAACATCTCAAAATCAGTAGCTAATATAACAAATGAGGAAAAACAGTACACAAAAAATACTTCAATAATCATTGTGGGTTTCTGTTTCTGTGTGTGTGTGTGTGTATGTATGTGTGTGTGTGTGTGTGTGCTCGCAGCATGTGCGCACGTGTGCAAGGGCACAGTCTATATCAACAAAACATAATGATGTTGACAAAATCAATCTCACACCATTTTTTTTTTTAAAGCCAAAGTGATATGTTAAGGCTAGTTCAAATGTCTGAACAATTTTAATCCCATTCCAGTAAGTCTGACCCTTAGTCTGGAAAGCTTAAAATGGAGCAACACTCAGGGGGTCCATGGTGGTTTGAATGAAAATGTCTCCCCTATTCTCAGATGTTTGTATACTCGATTCCCTAGCTGGTGCTACTGTTTGGGTATGTTTAGGAAGTGTGTGGCTTTACTGGAGGATGTATGTCAGTGGGGCTGGGCCTTGGGGTTTCAGAGACACACACCTTTCCCAATGCATGCTCTGCCTCTTGTGTTTCACACTGTGCATTGTTAGCTCTTCGACCCACCAGGCCTGCCAGCTGCCATGTGCTCTCACCATGGTGGTGACTTCCTCTTATCTTTCTGGAAGCATAACCCCAAACAAACCCTTCCTTCTAGAAGCTGCTTTGTTCACGGCATTTAATCACAGCGATAGAGAAGCAAACTACTACCCAGTCAAAATTATAGCATCAAAGTGATAGCCAATAATTTCAGCATGACAATGTAAATACAGAAATTTTGGGGAGTTGAAGGAGGGGAGGGTAGATATTCAACTACCAAGAACTAGGATAGGAAGTGATGTCTGTGATGTAGCAGCACTTGGCCTTAGGATGACATGTGTTTGAATCCATGGAAGGGCCACGGTGCTTGTCTAGAGTCAGTCCGCTGAACAGCATGACGAGGCCTGGTCCCCATGTCCCTTTGTAAAATTCACGTTCCAGTTCCAGATGTAGAGTTTTGTTCTAATGATGTATGCTTATGAAAATGTATATACTTATGCATAGGAAAAAATGAGTAAAAACTTCAAGTCTACAAACCTCACCTACCTGTAGTCTGTTGGAATTAAAGATTCACCCTAATAGCTTATCCTACATTAGAAATAAGCGTGAGAAATTATCTCTCACAAAGCAGTCTACTAAAATGAATTTTTAAAATCTTTTATTAAACTGCTAAATGGTTTCTAAATGCTCTATAATTATAATCAGTTTTATGATAATATTTAATTCATAATGCATCTTTAAATGCATTTTACTCATCCTTTGTAAACTACAGATAAAGGGAGAGATTTGTATATCTTAGACAAGACTGTGAGTTTTCAAATTTCTAGTTCCATACCTCTTTTTTTTTTCAAACTCATTTCAATAGTCGATAATGCTGATTGTAGAAATGGATTTGTATCTTGTGTGTAAATTTTTAATTCATTCGTCACTTCCTCCTATCAGCCATCAACTGTCATCTGTGGAAAGTTTACAAGCTGAATTCATGGAGCCAGAGGGCTTAAGTGACTTCAAGACATTCACTGTAATGTTTTTAGGGCTTTGACAAAGATGAGGAATGTCAGGACTTTTCAGTTTAGCGAGTTTCCAACTGAATATGGCAATGCCCATGGCACTTGAAGCCAGGAACTAAGAGCTTTGCAATAATAGATTTGGTTTAGTTGCTGGCTCTCTATAATTTGACTTGACAGAATCTGACCCACTCTGAATAGCAGAGAGACTCAGAATGTCCAATACCACCACACATCCCTGATGTGTAGAAGTTGCGTTGTTACAGCCGGATTCATTCCGTTCACTAGGTAAGCTACGTAATGAGAGGGAATATTTTCTAATCAAATATTTAATGAGGGATAATGTTTGAGCATACAGGAGTACTTATATAACTCCGTACATTCTTTAACAACTCAGCTGAAAGAAAGACGCTCTTTTTTTTTTTTTTCACCACCTCTGAGAACACATATAAATGGCTGACAGGTTTATCAAAAAGTGCTCAGCACTGTTCGTCATCAAAGGCATGCACATCAAAACTAGAATGACATATTTTTTTCATACCTGAGATAAAGGCTATTATCAAAGAGTAAGACGATAAGTGTTGCCAGATGTGAAGAAGAAGATCACTGTGTTGTGATGTTGTGATGATGAACCGATGGAGCCATTATGCAATACTGTACATCAGTTCTTCAGAAAACTAAAAACCATGCTTTACACTACAGTGGACCAGCTACTGGATGTATATCCAAAGAGGGGGGGAAGTCAGTGTGTTGAAGAAATATTTATAGTTCCGTGATTTTTGTAGCACTATTAGTGATTTGTACAGTATGGAAAAAACAATGAATACTCAAAATATGACAGGTACACACACAGACACACACACACACACACACAGAGAGAGAGAAAGAGAGAGAGAGAGGCAGAGACAGACACACACACAGAGATAGAGACAGAGACAGACAGAGACATACAGAGAGACAGAGAGAGATTTTAAAGTTTACTCTTTGAAATTTTCATCCATGTATGTAATGGACCTTGACTATATTTACATAGTCACTTCATTTATATAGTCACTATATTTATATAGTCACTTCCCAGTATCCAACTCTCCCCAGAAATCTCCATCTCATCATGTTTCCAAACTTCATGTCCTCCTTTTATATCAATTAAGTAACTAGCTCATTTTGGTCCATTGAGTTGAATTAGTTGCTGCCCATGGGCACACAAGTGTGCGTCATCCACTAGTGTGTGGTGAAGCTTGCCACACACACACTTCTAAGGAAAAGTGACATTCACTTTCGTGGTAGCCCTCAGTCACCAAAAGCTTCTTCACTAGACAATGGATCCTTGGGAGACCTTTTCCCTCCTCAATGTGCTAGAATTTTTAACTGATTTGAGTGCAGGTCTCCTGTGAGGGACAAATACCATTGCAATAAGATTCTTTGCTCAAGTTTAGAGCAACAGAAATCTATAAATATAAACAGATCATTGTCAGAACATGTATGCTCCATAAGAACCAATAGTTCTATTAGTTAAAACTCATTAGAACATTAACGTCATGCCTTTTCAAATCGTTAGAACTAATAGAACTACTAAAATGTATCATTTTCTTAGGATGTTGACAGGTACAATTGTGAGACCTTAAGTCTTCAATATTTAAAAATAAAACATAAATGTGTAGTATGAATATTTTTCTTTTGTTGAGCACCATTCACTTTTATAAAGTAGTAAGTATAGATACAAATGAAATTACTATATTTTCTCAAATGGTATTATTTACTTTTTTATTTTTATTACTTTCATAAGAATTTTGTAAGTAAAGATGTATATACATAAATGGTTAGTAAAGCAATGTTTTTCTCCATTTATAAAGATACAATTTACACAATATAAGAGCAATAGAGTAAGCATGGCCATAAGTACTAATGCTATTTTCTTCATTTTTGCATAAAAAAGATAATCAATTTTTTGGAAGCACATGGGGTTTGTTATGTGAATGTGTTACTAAATCTAGATTCAGTAAATTGAGAAAGTAATTTAATGTCATATATTTTAAATAGTGTTGTAAAACAATCAGAGTTTCTGGTGTGTAGCTCTGTATTCTGAATACCAGCTTCCAGAATATTGAATAATCTAATACGTATGCTGAATGAATTGTTATGAATTGTAACTCTATACCAAAAACCTATTTAGAATTTTGCTACTATACGGTTTTGGACCACATCAACAATTCTTCCATTAAACCAAGGAGCTTCCCTCATATTTCTACTTTCACAAAATTGTCGGCAGAGTGAATCTATGTTCCTGTTTCTCATCACTTTGATTTCTATGAGATAAGCATCCATTCTTGAACTGTATGCATTAAGGTGTCAATACAGTGAGCCTATGGGATACAGCTATGATTGACTTTCTCTGCTCTTCTGAAGCCAGGACAATATATGGCTGTGTGATACTTGGAGACTTTATTATGGATATTTCCTTGTTTGCCATTAAAATATGGATGTTTAAGATGAGAAAATAACTAGTCATGAAATATGTCTCATAAGCTGCCACCTTAATCTTTGTGTCCTGTATCTGAGATGACATGTTTCTGTCCACTTTTCAAGTATTACTGGTGTTGTATAATACTGTATACAACACTGTAATACTGTCTCTAGAATGATGTGTTCCTGACAGATTTTCAAACACTATTATTTTGGTTGTTTTCACTTTTCCTTATTGATCTGCTCATTGATTCTCCTTATAATGAAACACCCACACTGAAGAAAACAGCCAAGTAGTAAAGTCAGCCTTCAGACTAAGTAATCTTGTTGTACTTCATGCATTTGACTATTTAGGAAAAGAGAAATCAAGGCAGCCTTCTAACCTGTGACCTACTCTATATGTTTGACAGTTGGCATGAGTTTTTAAAAAGATTTTCTCCTTTATTCAAATGGTTATTTTCAGTAGTAATCATAGAATTAAATGGATAATACTGTAACCATATAAGAAATAATGATAGGTTGGAATGGGAATTTCTGACATCTTGGTTATATATGCAGGATAATAAAACAGAAGATATTATAGTAGAATAAAAGGAAATAGATAATTACAGTATTTATGCCTGCATTTTGGGAGAAATTTTTCTACAAACATAATTACCTGGTAAGCAGACATGCAGGCAGGCATGGTGCAGGAGCAGTAACTGGGAACTCACATCTTAATCCACAGGAACAAGGCAGAGAGAAGGAACTGGAAGGAACTTTTAAATGTAGAAGCCTATCCTCATTACAGACCTATTCTAACAAATCTACACCTTCTAAACCTTCCCTAACAGTTCTGTCAGTTGGGGAGCAAATAATCAATCATATGAGCCTAACCACGACTTATCAGTTCTGTTGTTGTTACCATATATTAACTGTACAGATCAATGGGTTTCACTGTGACATTCACTATGTAACTCCTATACATGCATACATTATATACTGATCATATCTGTCCACCCTGGTCCTTCTCACTCTTCTTCCTTGTTCTATCCCAGCAACTTCTCCTTCCCAAGTGTGTTAGTTACTTTTCCCATTGTGTAACAAAGTACCAGATTAAAGCAGGTTAAGGGACTAAGGGTTCAATTTAGATAAAGGGGTAAAGCCTATCTCCTGCTGCTGGGAGATATTGGTGATAGCACTATGTAGCAACTGATTACATTGTATCCAGATGCAAAACAGAGAAGCAAATGCTATAGAAGTATGGAGCAACTGATCACATTGTATCCAGTCAGGAAACAGAGAAATGAATGCTGTAGTATTATTCTATGTATATAGAGCAATACATAGAGCCCTGGGATAGTGCCAGTCATGGAAGAAACACTATTAGTCCTTTCCATCAAATGCTATAAAACTTGTATTTACATCAAGGAATTTAAATCGTTTAACCCTCATCATTAAATCTTCTCAGGAAATACCTTCAGTAGACACCAAGAGATGTGTTTTGATGATGATTCTAAATCCAGCCAGGTTGATAGTGACGATTAATCATATACTTAGTAGTTTGTACTTTCAGGTCAACTTTTTACTTCCATGTTTAAGAGATAAAATGAAATAATTGTTTCTCCCATCTGCCTTACTTCTGTTTTTTTGTTTTGTTTGATTTGGTTTGGTTTTTTTGTTTTGTTTTTGTTTTTCATGTTTATTTGGTTTTTGTTTTAATGTGGTGTCCTACAATTCTTTTATTTAGCTGTGAAGGATAGAGTCTTGATTTTTTTTTAAATGGCAGAATCACAATTTAAAGTTTATTTATTATTTCATCTGTTGATTGATTCCTGTATTGGTTCTATATCATGTGTGTTGTAAATAGTGCTGTAAAAACTACCATTAGGCAGGTGTCTCTTCTGCATGCTGACCTGAGGCCCTTTAGGTGTACACTAGCTAATCCCCCAAGTGGAACCTACAATCATATGAGGGCTCTGTGTTCAATGTTATTTGCCTACCTGTACTGTTTTGCATGGTTGCTGTCTTAGTTGTTTTTCCTGATGATCGAATAAAATACCTCCAACAAAAGCAACATAATGAAGAAAGGCTTTATTTTGGCTCATGGCTTGAGGTTGCAATCTATAATGAAGGATAAGAGTATCATAGAAGCTGGATGTAGCAGGTCACACTGCACTTGTAGTTAGGATGGATGCTTGTGCTCAACTCAACTCCTCCTTGTTGTACAGTCAGAAGCATCTCATAAGAGGCAATGGTGCCAGCCACAGTGGACTGGTCTTCCTAACTTACTAAAGATCACCACAGGCATGCCCAGAAGCTAACAGACCTGAGTAATCTCTCATAACTGTGCCTGAAACTGTCTCCTAGGATACTCTAGATCCTGTCAAGTTGATAGTTGACACCAACCATCACAGTTGTTATCATATTTTATATATTCACTGACAGTTATCTTTTTCAATGTCCTTACCAACAGTGTTCACAGTCGTTTTGCAGGTGGGGTGAATCCTATGAGAAACCATTGCTTATAAAAATATCTTTAAGAGTTTCTTACTCTTCTACTTGCTCTATGGTTTCAGGTCTTGCATTAAGGTTTTGCTTGCTATACAAAGTGCAGGCTCAGTGTTGGATTTCACTGTTCTGCACGAGGTTCCAGCTTTCCCAGGACAGTCGTTGACGATGCCTTTTCCCTTAACGAATATAGTTCTTTTCAGTTGCGGAACTCTGGCTAAAAGATGTTTTCTAGACTTGGTATCTTTTTTTTTTGCACTTTTAAGAAATGGTTTACCTAATCTCCCCAGTGAAGGGCCTACAATTTAATATTCACAGAGAAAAGCAAATAACAATGGCCCTAAGCCTTGTGTGAGAGAAAGTGGTGATTATGTTATGTGCCATAAAGAAAACGCTGCTGGGAGAGCGATGTAATCAGTGACCGGCTTTGTCATCTTTAACCATATAAATTGTCCTACATTACCTAAATTAATACTTTCAATTACCTTGAGAGTGAGGGGAGAAATGCCCTTTATTCTTGTTCTAAGAAAGAAGTAGATGCTAAAAGAGATGAACTGTCTCTTCTACTTTTAAATGGCTAAAGCTATAGAGAGTCTGCTTGGTTTCTCTTATCCTTTATCTGGAGCTGTTTCTGGCTTTTAACACACATCAGAACAAATCTGAGAGACTGAGATGTCATCATCACATTTGCTATAATCTTAAATGATTGGACATTTGTATCCTTTACACATGGATTTGGGAAGCTAGGATAGCTCTCGGCTTCTGAAATCCTGTGCCCTGAATGAACTGGAGCCATACAAGACTGTTAGAAGAAATCTCTCACCACCTAGAACCCATTATTTGTCAGGTAGAAACACTTAGGGCATGTTGGATAAAGGTCAAGAATGTTGTCTTTCTTGCTGTGTGTCTCTGGCCTTTTATTACTTCATTGATCAGCAGGATTGATTGGGCTTACTATTCCCTTATCACCTATTGACCTGATGTTTTATTATTCATGAAAGAATGACTTTGCTTGATCAATTGACTGTTTAGCAGCCAAGGGTATCTGAATAACTAGGAAGTCTTGAAGATGGACATCTTTGCATTTGTGTGTGTGTGTCCCCCACAACAGTGTATGGAACTTAAAGTCTACCTAAGGTATTGATTCTTGCCTTTCACCTCACCACACTACTGGGCTTATAGGAATTCCTTGGATTCTCCTGTTTCCACCTCCCATCATGCCATTGGATTTGTGGGATTGCAGATACATTGCACTGTACCTGGCCTACTTGACTTCTAGGGATCTATACCTAGGTCCTCGTGCTTTTGAGACAAGTATTTTTACTTACAGAGCCAGAGTTCCAGAACTCCAGGGCCATAAACAGAGATCAGAGCTCTAAAATAATAGCTGTGAATGGAAAATGTGTGTGTGTGTGTGTGTGTGTGTGTGTGTGTGTGTGTGTGTATGTGTGTGTGTGTGTGTGTTTTCAAAGACCTCTCTTCTAGTAGAGCCAAATACTTCACCATAGAAAATAAACTCAGCATCGATCGGTATGAACCAGAATTGAAATTTATCAAAATAATTTAAAGCACAGATTTTAAGTATGGGAGAAGTCGAAAGGGAGGTTCTTATGTAAGGGTTACGACCTACCTGAGGACCACAGGGGCAGTTCTGATCTTATCATCTTATAGAAGCCACAGTTTCTGTTGGCTTCATCCCAAAGGGTGCTAAAAAAAACTTTTCCTTTTTGGCAAATGACATCATGGGTTGGTTGCAGATGTGAACTGGGTAGGGTCAGAGCAGAAAGCCACAGGAAGCTGCCAGGTAGTTCTGATGTTTGTGATACAAACAAAGGCTTAGTCTTCTTAATGAGGCTGCCTAAAAATATCTGGGATGAAACTATTCCCACACATTATGTCTTAAGAATGGCTCATTAATATTTTAACATTTGTATTAGAAAATATCTCTATTTCTTGTTACATATATTAGAAAATATATGAAAGAAATATTTCTCTTTGACGGTAATTTGAAAATTTACATTTTTTTGTTTTCTCCTTATGTGTATGTGCATGTGCCTGTGTTAATAGATACTTGCATGTACACACGCCCATAAAGGCCAAAAGAAGGCATCGAATCCCATGAAGTTGGAGTACAGGGCATCACGATCGGCCTGGTGTGGGTGCTGGAAACTGAACTGGGGCCCTCTGTAACAGCAATATACACCCTTATCTGCGGAGTTATCTATCCAGCTTCTGACCCTCCCACTTTTAAAACAATTCATTTGCTTATTATGTGTCAACTGCCTTCACTCCAGTGTTGTTCCTTGGGCTGGAATCCTTGACTGTCGGCTTATGAAAAGCTTCACCATGGCTTGCTTCCCTTTTCTGTCCCCTTTTCTTTCTCTTCCCTCCCTGCCTTAGTGCTTGCTAATGGGCTGTCTGAAGAGGCTGCCTGTGCACCTTCGTACAGGCCATGTAGTTCATCCATGCCACATTTTACATAATGTTTGATAAGTACATCCCTTTCCTCCATTCGGCTGTGGTGTAAGCATGTCACATTGAAGAGAGGGATGCATACCCAAGCCTTGTGAGTCATGAGTCACAAGCGAGAACACCGTTTGTGGTTACCTTTTTTAAAAAAAAAAAAAAAAAATTCTTAAGTCTGCATCTATATGCATAACTATATATCAATATGAAGTGTCAGGGACACAAACCCAGTCTGCATGACAGCCTGAGGAATTGCTAATTGCTGAGGATACGGTCATGGTTCTGCAAAACTGTCTACACTGAGGCGAGTGCCTTCATTAGGGAAATCTTCAATAAGTCTTAATATAATTAGTGATGAGAAAAGACAGCCTGCGACTGTGTATAATTTATGTGCATAATAAAGTCACCATCAACGGTATGAGTCACTTATGTTTTTTTCCTTTCTCTTTCACAATTGCTTCCAAGAACTGCTTGCTAAATTATTTGTTCATTATTCCATACTGGGTTTAAAGCAACTGGATGACAGGATAGTCTGTAATGTGGTTTCTGAATGAAGAGAATTGATCCCTAGTCCTAAAGTTTGTCAGTTCTTTCAAGTCTGCACTTAAACTGTCCTGGCTATTTCCTGCATCTTGCATTGTGGATATGAGAAAAAGTGCACTGCAGTATTCTCCTCCGTTACGGTTCACCTTCCTCTTTTGAGCTTCTTTGGATTTTGCCTCAAACTTCTTGCTCTGGTGCTGTCCTTTGTTCAGGCAACCTCCATCCTCAAGGAGAATTGATTCAAGCCTCTGTTAGGAGAAGTCCGAATGTATTCAATTTCTGTTTTTACTTCTACACTGAGAAAGAAAACTGTTCCATGAAGCCCTGAGCTTACTAAATGTTCTGGGAAAAAAATTTTATCGTTAAATAATTTTGTGGAATGATACTTGTAATATACCCCCTCTTACAGATTCTTAGGATTCATTAGCCAGAGATTCTGTAACCCATTTGTTGGCTTCACACAGAAATCTCCACATTAGCTAGGCCCTGGAATATTGGTGTCCCGTTGTTGGTAATAGTCATGCCCACTGAAAACAGTGACAATGTTGCATTAGAGAGGAGATGTTGCAACAGGAGTCTACTCCTTAAGAAACTGGTATTCTCTGGGGGCTACTAGACACATGCTCTTTTAGAATATTTAAGGTTTGCCCCGGTGTTATATAGTCACTGCTCTCAAACTTGACCTTTGAATCTGTTGTTACCTTGGTTTATTCGAGTAGATTTGTGATGTACATAACTTTCGTGGAAGAAGCCCATGTAAGAAGCAGAGGTGCTTGAAAACAGTGGTGTTAAGAAGTAACATTTAGATCAGTGTTGTCCTTCACTCTTCACAGCCTGGCCTCTAGATAATTCTTTCCTGTGTCTTTCTCTGCTGGCCTGAGCCTGAGTCATTAATGATTCTATGACTAGTAATTATCACTAGAGCTATGACAAACAAAATTTAATTGCCCCAGGGAAAGAATTACCGGTTCACATTATTTTCCTGCAACAGGTCTGTCTCTCTTGACTTTTCAGGATCTCACCTTCAATGGAGAAGATCAACCAGTACAGGATGACTTTTAAAATTGGCAGTGATGAATGATATTATTATTATTATTATTATTATTATTATTATATTATTATTATATGCATATTAGCTAAGAGTTGTCTTTGTGATCGAGCCTTTGCATGAAACCTACAAGGCCTTGGGTGTGATATTCAACACAGCAACAAATCCAAACAATATCAAAGAAGACATTAGTAACTAGATAGCTTCATGGTTCTAGGTTTGTATGAATGAATGAATAAGATACACACACACACACACACACACACACACACACACACACTCACATACTAGCCTTGTATCAAATTAATGTTTCCTAGAAAGAGAATGGAGATTTTAGGTTCTGTTTATTTATATTCATTCTTGGTGTGCATGTTTGCTGACTTTTGCCTAAAGAACATATTCGTGGTGTAAGTGGACTTCATAATCAAGGAAGAAAAAGCTGTCAGATAATCTAATGTTCTTGCAGAGGGAATAAAGGATATTCTTTGCTAGATGACCTGGGATCTGTTTGACAATTGTCAGTTCTTTAGAAATGAAAGCTAATCATAACAGAAATAAAAGATTGGTAGCCATGTGCTGAAATACCAAAACAGTACTGTTACTAGGGTTCGAAGCGGCTGAGTTCTCTAGTATGAGGTCATAAACTGAAGATTTGGGAATGTGGTCTTGCCTAGAGGCTAATGAATTAGTTATAAAGTAAGGAAGAAAGGTGTCCTTGTGTAGTCTCGAACTGTCAGACTCCCAGAAGGGTAGAGAGGAAAAGGAAATACTTTTTCTGGTCTGCCTTAACCAATCTAAAGTTGAGAGAATATATTAAAACTTTAATAAACCTGAAACTAATTCATTTTGACCAAAAAAAGAGATGCTATTATCTTTTCTCATTAAAATCAAAGACTTTGGAGACCAGTTCTTTACATTAGATTTTACTGATGGCTTCTTACAAAGTATTACTTTTCTTAAGCAGATTAATCCTGCATCCAATTTATATCAGTTCCCCAGGCCTTACATCCTAGTCTATAAAGTGAAGCTTAGATAAGATGATCTCTAAGGGCTCATCCAGTTTCACGACACCATGATTCAGTCATTCTGTAATGGGTTTGGTGAAGGACAGAGAAACCAAATTAGGTATGGAATAAGAAATTAGAAATGACAGTTTTGTAGGATCAGTTTAATGAGTGAATGCGCTGTTTACAAAGTTACTTCATGAAAGCAGTCGATAGATGGCTTTCTAATGGTCAATATTGAGGGAGGGGTGTTTACAAATATCATAGCGTTCAAAATTAATTAGAAATGATCACTCAGCACTGTGCTGTGCTACTCATATTTCCAGTGCTGTTGTTCTGAGGCTAAAGAGATAGAAATGCACACTAAGTAAATATTTGATAAACAAATATTAAGAAATTTATGTAAAATCAACTTATGCATATAAAAGTCTGCAGTTGTAACAGCTAGAGGGTTCAGTAGAGAAGAGCACTTGTTGCCATAGAGACTGATGGCCTCAGTTAGATCCATGGCTCCACATGATGGAAGCAGAAATCTAGCCCCTGCAAGTGTTCCCTTGATTTCCCCTAAGCGTATGGTGAGTGCACACCCCCTACACACATACACACTCCACACACACACATACCACCCAATTAATAAAGTTAAGACGACTCAGCAGCAAGTGTAACTGGGTAGACATTGCCTGTTAGTTATTTGTTTCCATAGTCACAAGATAAAAATATTTTTCAAGTTTGATTTACTGAGGCCAGCTGATATGGGCAGCTTCCATGCTTGCTGTTCAGGGCATCTGAACTCAGCTTTCAGCAGGACAGGTTTTAATACATTACTATTCCTGTGGGCCTGGCTTATGCTTGATCATTTCATTGCAAAGTATCTCAAGTTATTTAGGACCATAAACACTTTTTTTTTCTCTTGTAGTGTTTTCAAATGTTCAGTATGCATTTATAAGTAGAAAAATTAAGGTAAATGCTTAATAAGTGGGGAAATTATGAGATAAAATTCAAGGTAATAATTAATAATTTAGGGTGATATTTTTAAGGTTACAAAGGTTATGAACTGCTAAATGAAATGGCCACCCTTGTTATTCTGAAACTGCCATCTGTCTGAGACGGTGGCCATTTATTTAATTTATTTTTTGCTAGTAGCTGTGGGTTTTGTTTTGTTTAGTTTTTTTTGTCACAGTTTTCCAGATCATAATATTATTCATTCGTATTACAATCCACCTGCACCTTGGAACCCAGAGAAATAAATTCTAACGGCATAAAACTATGCGTGAGGAATTGCCTCCAAGTTCCAAATGGAAGGTCATCACTTAGTATTTATGTGACCTCCTCCACTCCTTCTTCATGCTCCATTCAACACCAATGTGTGAGCCTTAAGCTCGTTCCCTCTGCATGCTGATAAATAGACCTGCTCCAAATGGTTGCGCTCCGGCTGCTTCCAAGATGGCACACCACTTTATAATGTCTCAGAAGTGTCTCTCCAACTTATGCCTTGTACCTGGTATCCTTTGATTAGCAACATTCTACTTTTCTGGGCCGTAGAGTTAGCTGACAGGGTTATGTTGGAGGATGAGAGTTACCACAGGGTAGAACGGCTACCGATGGGAGCTGTACTGCTGTACCTTACCTAACTAACTATTCACATAGCTCTGCTATTTGGACAACTCCACCACTGTAATTCTCTATTTTCATACTACTAAAAATTTAATTTCTGTAATTACTGAGGGCACAAAGTATCTTTTGTAACCACAATCTACACGGATGTGGAATGATTTTGTTATCCTTCATCCAGAATTACCTCTTACTCTAATAGAGGTTTGAGTTTCCAAAGAAAGGTGACGTGACTGTACTGATGTCTTCAGATTCTGTGGTGTGACATGCGCTTGATAGGAGCAGGCTTGTGATTGGCAGAGTTAGCTATTAAAATATCCTGTAACCGACTTATAAACAGGTTAAAATAGATATGTGCTGAATTTTCACTTTTGGTATTTTTATTTTTCTGTTTAATCGTGGGTAGTAAAAAAAAAAAGGAGATAAGCCATTGCCGTAGGGAAGGTCTGAGGAATTCTAAAGTATTTTTAGAAAAATGAAATATATGGTATGATTTTGATATATGCTATAAAATAAAGGGAAGAGAGGTCATAAAAAGGAGTGAAGGCAGGAGCAGCCATGAGCTCCCCAGGCAGTGTGCACGCGAGGGAAGATCAAAAGAGCCATCAAACCATGTCAAAAGATAACCAGGCCCAGGTAGGTTTTAGCACACTCTTTCCTGCCTGTGATGGCTAGACTGGTCTGTGGTGGTACAGTAAGATGAGGTCACAAAACTACGGGAATATAGGAGCAAAATGTGCATATTTAATTAAGGCTATGAGGTCTGATGGAAAAGTCGAGGGAAATTTGGAAAAAGACTGTTGTCAATTTAAAGTGCTGTAGAAATCAATACTATAGCTTGTCATTGTCCAAAGCAACATCTCAGGAATGGTGATTTTCATCCTCAACTATCACCGCTGATCTCTTGTTATTGTTGTTGTTTGTTGTTATAAAATCTCCTTATGACTTCAGCTTCTGTCTCTTCTGCTTCTCACTTTTCACTCCTGGTTGCCCCTCCTTAAAGGCAGCATTGATCCACGCCCACAGTCACTTTGTGATGTAGTTTGAACCTTGGATCTGTCCTTTCCTTTTTCTAATGATTGAAACCATTCCTCTTCTTAAAGCTTCAGGTTCCCGTTGAAACCCCTAGCAAAATTCTGCCTTAACTCTACACTGAGCAGTGCAGAGCATTTTTTTTTTCCCTCGCTACTTGTTCCTTGTACTCACTGTCAAATGTCTTAAAAGGAGTTCTATTAAATCTCTCTCTAGCTTTTTTTTTTATATGATCATTCAACTCCTGCCTGCAGTATGACATTAAAATTGCCATAAAAGTTCATGATCTCCTATTGGCTGAAATTACTGGTTTCTAATACTTCCTAACACACCTGATATATTTGTGGAATCTGATATCGTGAGCTACACCTGTAGGAAAATCTTACTCTGGATTTTTCTTCCCCCCTCCCTCCCTCCCTCTCTTCTCTCCCCTCCATCTCTTTATTTTCCTTTCCTTTTTTGTCTCATATCTGTCTTTGGTTCATTTCTTCCATGTTTCCTTAGCACTATAAGTCCTGTGATTCTCTCTCAAATCCATTGCTCATTGTACATACACTTTCGGAGTCATTTCATGATAAGATGCTTCTTGGCGGCTTCTTCACCACAAAGATAAGCCTTACATCTTCTTGGTCTGTCTTGCACATTGTGAAAATCTCAGAGACAGAGCATAATATGGAGAAGTGTGACGTGTCCCTTACTAAGGAACACGATGATAGAACTGGAGAACCAATGAATAGACTGAAGAAAATGTAAGGTAGCTCTTTTGCACATCCATGGAAATTGGCACTGTCCAAGGTGCTGAACTGCCCTTGGGACTGCCTGTGTGAACTCAAGTGCCTTGTCAGATGGTCTTTGTGCCCATGTGCAATGTTTGTATCTCTTCTTGTGCTGCTGGTACTGAAGACAGATACTACAGAAATGTGTTGTTATGTCCACCAAGGTAGGTTTTCTGCTTCTGGTAAATGCATGGTCCCTTGAAAATAGATATGTCTCATTATGACCAAAGTCATAATGAGTTACAGAAAAGAGTACTCAGGATCAGGACAGCTGCATGGGATTGAGTCTTATATGTCAGACCCATAAGCCCTATCTGATTGACTTAACTTTGAACCCATCCCACAAGGTTCTGCTTGTGAGTTGTGCTTTGGACCCTTCCTTCATGTGTGCCCAGTTTCATCCAACTAACAAAGGCTTCTGCAAATGTTTGAATGTGTCACAATGGTCAAAACAAGTGGTATATCAATTTTGCAAAGACTATGGTAGGATTTTTTTCTTGTGCTTATAAACAATTAATGAAGTCAGATAGTTTAAATGATGGATTCTTAAGAACACATGTATCTTTGAGCAATACTCAAGAAGAAGAAAATGGACATATTTCATTCAAAGTTCCCAGAGCCTCAAAGACACCCCTCGCCAAAAGAGAAAGATCTTTCTGTCAAGCTGAATGTTTTAAAACAAGGAATAGGATGAAGTCCTTCAAAGAAGACCTTTGAAGAGAAGTATAGATTCAGAATGAACTGTCAGAGAAACTCCAGACCCAGCAGAAAACTTTATAGAGCATGCCAGCCTTTCCTACACTGTCCTGTTGGCTTCTTGGCTTTTAGTTCTATTTTAAATTGATCAAACACTGTGTCAATTGCTTTCATCTCCTGCCTTAAGCAGTGTATTTATTCTTATTAAGCTTATGAGTAGTTATTTTGTAACCAATCTGTGCTGCTGAATTGCTCATGTTTCTTTTAGTTCCATTCCATTTTGCTTTGTGTATTTTAGGGTGGTGTCTGTATTGTTTGCAGTTGTGTTGACTTCCAATATTTTACCCCTTCTGTCCTTCACTGTTTAACAATGGTTGATTTTCTTGACATTCCTTTGTTTATGTGGGACCATGGCCCCTTCAACATGTGAATGTAATCTGCCTAGTTTGGATCTGTCTGTTTATGCCTCCTTGCAGCTTTTTGAGCTATTGGTGTGTAGGTTGAGGTTTCTCACTGAATTCTGGAAGATATGTGTGTGTGTGTGTGTGTGTGTGTGTGTGTGTGTGTGTGTTTTGTATTCCTTTCTCTATCCCTCCTGGCCTTTGGGATGTTGACTGGTGTCCCACATTATCCTGACATTTTGTTCAATTTACTCCAGTCTCTTTTTAATATTTATGTTTTATGTCATATAACAGTTTACTTCCAGTTCATGAAGTTTCTTCTATTAGCATAAGTCTGCTACCAATGTTTGCTGGTAAAGTTTTCATTCTAATTATTGGCCTTTTCTACTACTACAGAATTTCAGTTTGGTGATAAGATGCCAAAACTGCCACTGGGCCCCTTATGAGGAGACCAGTAGTGTTTATCTCTTGTTCTTTATATGATCCACATTTTCATACTTCTGTGATGTCTTACAAGTAGTTTGACCAAAAACTAGACATTTTAGATAACTGAGTGACACTGTCATCGTTAGCATGGGTCCTCTGTTTTCTTGTTTGCATTGTGGCTTTGGTTTTATGAAACAAGGTTGCACATACCCAGTGCTGGTCTCAACCTTTCTGTAAGGATAACTTAAGCTCCTGCCCTCTTCTGTCACCTCCAGACCTAGTGTACCAATCTTGCTTACTCTTCCTAATAAATCAATAACTGTTTTGTGATGTTTATTTCTGTATTAACCCTCTGCAGTCACTTATACAGTATTCAGACTCTACTATGCTTCCTCTGAATCCATGGTGCGATTGACTTCCTTGAGTGCTTTCTTCCTTGTGTCTTAGTGACTTCTTTCTGTTCCCACTAGATGTGAAGTTTTTGATGAGGTCTAGCCAAAAGAGGGAGTTTCATAACTTTCTTTCTTTGTTTCTCTCTATAGCTTGTCTCTAACGTGATGCCATTTAGCTTATTCCAATCTGACTTAAGTGCCCAAGTCTGCAGGTACCCATTGTATTCATGCTTTCCATGCTCTGGTTCAAAACGTGCCCTCACGATAGCTTGATCCCTCTCCCCACCTTTCCCTTTTGGCACATATCTGATGATGGAGGCAGCATATCTGATGATGGAGGCAGCATATCTGATGATGGAGCAGAAGACAAGATATCAAGGTGTTTTATTGTGAGCATGCTTTTCCTCTTCACTGAGAAAAATGCTCGTGCAGTTGTTCTGGTCCCTTTAGACGGTCTGTGTATGTATTTAATATTTTCATTAAAAAGTCAGTTCATACCAACTGTGGTTGTCACACTGGGAAGAAGACTTTAGACCTTCTTGACAGCCATCACTGATGGATTTTCTATTAGAGTCCTGATTTAGGACTTCCTCATTAGTCTACACTGCTCCTTGATGTCATTTGCAAGTGAATCCTGCACCTGTGCCAAGTCATAAAGTGCCATATATAACCTCTGACTCTCTACCTTTGCTTTTCCAAAAGTTTCACAAAATACAGAGACACTTATTTCTCCTTTCCACTACTTCTGGGTTCTTCTGTTCGGGCATGGATGGCTCATTCCTCTCAGGTGCTAAGTAGTGTTCAGTTTGTAGAATAAGTTCATGTTTTGTTTTCTTACCACCAAATGATTGTTTGTATCATTGCTCTGGGGAAACTGTGAAAAAAATAATATTTCTACAGACATTTGCACCCACGTCTTTATAAAGATAAACATTTCATGAATGCATAAGCTAGAACTGTAATTTCTGGGCTTACCAAGTACAAATTTAACTTTTAGCCATCCACTTAAGCTACTTTTTTAAATGGCTGTGTTTTGATGGATTCTCACCAATATTAGGTCACTTTTTCATAACCCAGGCCTATTTGTTGTTCTCGTTCTTTATCTTACACATTCTAGTGATGCTGTAATGCCCTGTCCTTCGTTTGTTATAAATTTTGTGTTTATTCATGTGTGTAAGTATGGGTGGGTTGTGCACATAAATAAGGTGTCTGCCAGAAGAGGGCATCAGATCCCCTGGAGCTGGAGCTGCCCAGTTGTGAGCCCCCTCGCTGCCAGGCAGGAACCAGAGCAGGGGTGATTTTCATGGCCGAGCTGTCTCTGTCCTAGTTCCTCATTTCTTTATTATGATAACAAAACAGTTTTTAATTGCCTCCAAATAAGGTATTCTGTATTTTCAAAAGTCACTGTGGTTCTCTTGATATCTGAAGATACTTTGTCTCTGGGGAAACTGATTTAATTGCAAATTATCAGGATTTCTTAAGTGACATTATGAGCAATGTATATATAATACATGTAGAAACAATGAAACTGTTGCCGGGCAGTGGTAGCACAGCCTTTAATCCCAGCACTTGGGAGGCAGAGGCAGGTGGATTTCTGAGTTCAAGGCCAGCCTGGTATGCAGAGTGAGTTCCAGGACAGCCAGGGCTATACAGAGAAACCCTGTCTCGAAAAAACCAAAAACCACAAACAATGAGACTGTCTCTGTAGAGATACTGATATGGTTTATGAGGTATGTCTCATCCTTTTCAGCTCCTGTCTCACCGAATTGCTTCTTTTCTGTCGTGAAGCCTTTGCTGACATTAACTGCATGTGTGTCTCATTCTTCTGTGTCAGCTTGCTTCTTTCATTTTTGAGAACCTCTCCAGCGACAGATGTTGCCAGTTCCTCAGTTGGCCTGCACATGGCATCCGAGGCAAGGCATGAAGGTGAATGCACAACTGAAGCTTCCTTTCTAGGAAATTTGTCCAAAAATGAAGACAAGGAAATTGCCTTTTTCACACTCTAGTTTCTATTTGGGTGACTTTTATAGTCTCATAAAAATTTTAGAGCTTAAACAGACCTTCAATATCATCTCATCCATTTTATTTTAAAGTAAGAAACATGAGTCTTAGCATTGTATTTTAGTGTTTTTTTTTTAAAGAAAGTCTTTGAGTCTTACTAATATTTTTGTGTATTATTTATTCTATAGGATAAATATGATAAGGAGAGTCTATCAGTGAGTGTACTTGAATTGCTTTTTAGTAAAAATGCTATTTCTTTTAATATGTCTTTAGTTTCTCAAGAGTGTAAAGCTTTCATTAGATATTGCAAAACAACAGAAGCCAGTGTTTGAATGTAGACATCTGATATTTAGTATATAATTGAAGCATTAGAGTTTCTTCTTGGGAAACAATAAAAAAATGTTCCTATAAAATAAAATCTGAACTTCTTTATGAATAAACAAGCATATCATTGGTATAGAAGAGTCAGAGTGTAGAATCATGAATAATATATGTAACCTTGGATTCTGAAAAACAACAACAACACACACTTGCATAGAAACTTGGCTCATTGTCTGACGACCATGTTAAGCTTCTGTCTTAAAGAACTACATGTGACAGACAACCTACCTGCATTCGTTAGCTTTTCTGTTGTTATAACAAAACACCTGACTCAGGCAACCAATGAAATAAAGGAAATGTATTTAGCTCACACTTTTAGAGGTTCAAAGGCATGGTGCTGATGTCAACTCTGATGTGGGGGAAACCTTCCTTCATCCATCGTTGTAGGAGGCCATGGTGGAAGTGATTACTTAAACCACTAATGAGGACACCAGACGGGAACATAGGGAAAGGGAGAGGCCTCTCTAACAACCTTCTCTTCAGAACTAGCCAGAATCCCACTGAAACCGATGACTCTCTTTTGAGGGAATACCTATTTACTTATTTATTTTACTGAGGATCGTCCACTGATCCTCGGCTCTAAGGGCTCCATTACTTTGAGCACCAACTGCTCCGGGATCGGTTACCTGCACAGGGACTTCTGATGTGATAGTAGTCTGTAACTTGTAGCACAGCCTCATGGGATATGGAACGAAGACTTGTAGGAGGTGGCTTTAGTGACCCTGAGGAAGGAAACATTTTCTTAAGTATTTTATCCATTTAGGTAAAAAAAAAAAAAAATCCTCAAGGCAAATGCTTCCCCAATATAAATCCATTTAGGGACTAGAAGAAATGGCTGTTTAGCAGAAGGAAATTAATTCTCAGAGTGAATCGGGAGCCAATACAAATGAAGGAGACAAGGACCTGGCTTCCTATTGGAAAGTGGCAAAGGCTATTGCTGCACAAGCTGCAGTGTGGAAGCCAGAACCCCTGCTTGATAATTTGTGGATTCAGTTCAGTGAAGACAAAGGCGTCCCATTTGAACCGCTCAGTTTGACAAGGCCTTGGGTGTTCAATGTTGTCTATAGAGAGGAGGAGCTGAAAACTGAGCTACACGCCTGTTTGTCTGTGTGGTTTGTATACGGATGGTCCCTCAACTCACACATAAGCTCAAGTACCCTCGGAGGATAACTTTATCTGACTGTCATGTTTCAAGATGGGTCCTCTGGGAAGAAAATAGGATTAGATTTGATCCTTAGAATTTGATCTTGATAGCTTTTATAAGGAAGTAAAAGAAGCCATCGTGTGATACAATCCTGGTAGCACCTCAGCAGAACTCATCCATGCCCCTTGGGCATTGCAACTCCAAAAGCATATGCCAGAATAAACCTCTATTCTTTATAAAGTAGCCGGCTCAGGTATTTCATTACAGTGATAACAGTAATACAAAGACTGCTACAGTGTTGCAATAGCTGCCCCGTGAGAATCTTAAGGTGATAATTGTGGTGATTCAGGTTGTTTCTTAGTGTTGCTCAGTCCACTGAGATGTACATTTATATTCTCCCTTGGCTTACAAGATGTTTAAGGGACATTGAGTACAGCATTGCTGGGAAAAGGAAGGCCAGGAACTTCTCCAATAGTGGGTAAGTGGAGCGTGGTTCATAGGAAGTAAAGTGCGGTTCATGAATTTGCCTGGACTAATTATCATGTCTCGGACACATGCCAGGGACACAGATACAGTTTGAAGTGACAACAGCAGACCTGCAGGGGAGGGCATACTACAATTTTTAAAGATGTCCAAGAAGCAAACCATACTGAAACTGAATTCAAATGACATTAATTTAAAGCAGTTAGTTACTGTCAGGGAAAGGGAAAGGTGACTGAATTGAGGATGTCAGATATATATATATGCAAAACACACAAAAGCCGACATGCAAAAAGAAATGACATTTACAGACTAAAGACCAGATCTCAACAGAGAAAAAATATATAAAAAATGTTTACTTTGCCAATAAAAATGAGGCACATGAACCTTCTGTTCATTGTAACTAGAATTGCTCTCCCAACAATTGAATTATAGCAAATCATATCATAGCCTTTTTATTTGGAGAGCAATGATACAATAAAATAAAAAAAAATCAAATTATGCTTGAAGGATAAGTGATGTGAACTTACAAAGACATACCTTTTAATTTGGTACTCATAAAATGTCTGGGAATAGACCTGGAAGTACTTCAGAAGGAAAGGTGTTACTATGTGCTGTCATGACACCAGCCTGGTGAATCTCAAGGCAGTTGCATGAAAATGGGCAGGACGTCTTATGAGGGACTTGGGAAGAGCAGCTGTCATTGCAACCACACAGAGATGTCTGTTCATCTGTTTGTCCTTTTGGTTTGGGGATTATTGGCTATTTTACCTTCTCTTTCCTCAGTTAGATGGTGGGGATATAGTGATACAAAGAAAGACTTTATGTACGATGTTTAAAAACCCTGATATTTAACTCATCAAATCATAGCTTCAGCATCCTCATTTGTTCTCATAAGTAGTCGATCATTGGCAAATACTTGTGAATCCCAGCACAGGAGAGATAACTTCCTGCACTCCTACTGAACATGCCAGCCCCATCTAACTTCCTGTGATTTTCTGCAGAGAGGAATTGACTTCAAGATGTTTTATTAGTTTGTTCTAATTTTGGATGCTTGCGATTGCTAACGTGGTTTTCTGCCAGCTCCTAGCTCCTGTCCTAGCAATGTAACAACACTATACATGTGGCAGTTCTAGTCCATGGGTTGTTCATTTGAGGGCACTGTCATGTTCTTAACCTTCTAAAATTGTATTTTATTTATATAATCTTTCTCATTATGGGACTGCTATGATTTACATAACTCTAATGTTATCAGAAGTCAAGGTGTAGTGAACTGTGTTTCTAGTGCAGCATTTAGCTGTATTGTCCCTGCGAAAGGACAAATCACAGTTTGGCATCTTTGAGAATCAATACGGCCTTGTGGACAAGTGTAAAAGTAGCTTTTCACATGTACACATATTTTTTTCAACATATGGAATACTTGCATACATATAATGAGAGTTCAATCTAAACATAAGATACATTTATATATCTCACACATGTTACATATACAGGTGAAAGATAACTTCTATAGTTTCAATATATACTATAAACTGCCATATGAGGTCAGGACACCATTTCTCACTTGGGTAATCAGGCTTTGAATTTTGGAACACTAGTGTTGTCTGGGAGGCTTATTGCCTCCGTCTACTAACCTAGGCCCAGTCCTGGAAGCTTCCAGCCTCCATACAATCTAATCTAGGCCTACAATGTTTTCAGCCTCTGAGACTTGCTGCTGAGTAACTTCACCCTTTCTTGTTCTTTCTGAACTCTAGCAGGATGGTTCAACTCAGCTGTTCTGGCTCCAAGAATGATTCAATCTGCTTTTTCTCTTGACCTTCCAATTCCTCTGCTTGGCCTCAAACTAAACTCTAGGAAGTTCTCATTCTCATTCTCTTGCTCATTCTGTCTTTACATGTGTCTAGCTCGTTCCCTCTTCAATCTGTCTCTAAAACGTTCCCTACATTGTTTGAGATTAGAGGTGAGTGTAAAGGGTAGCCTGTATTCCAGCCATAGGGGTTAAAGGTACAAATACCCTGTAAGAGGCAAGCATATGGGTGAACCAAGTTTGCTGTTTGTCCATGGCCCCACACGTTATTTCCTTGGGTGACCTTGACCAGGCTGCTTAAACCCTTTCAATCTCCTCATCCTTTTGTGTAAATTCTGCTCTCCCTATCATAGAGTACTCTGAGGATTGAGTTATGTGATACCTGTAAACTGCTCAGCACTTAAATAAAGACAGCACACATGATCAATGAATACATCACCCATTATCCTGCAGCCTTAAGTGCGTTTTATAGTTAGAGCTCTTGATCTTGGCCCATAAACCCTTTTTACACTGACATTAACTTATTTTTATTCATCCTAATTAAATTCATTCCTCAGTTTTTTAGGATTTGCTCATTTTTCCAACTCAGAATTATTTTTAGGATCAAAATGATAGAGAATGACCTCTCTCCATATCCCAAATTTGAGAAGAGACTTAGAGGTTATGAAGGAACTTCTCATCAATCGAAACAGTGTGTTCAGTGTCTAAGTTATCATTGTGTATACACCTGTCTCAGCCTTTACACGCAGCGTCTTCTTTTTCTCCATGATGTTAACTACAGATTTCAAAAAAAGTGTTTCATCACATTTATTTGGTATATGTGTATATGTGTGTACATGTACTTGTATGTGTGTACATATGCATGAGTCTGTGTGTGTGTGTGTCTGTGTGTTTGACTCTGCTCTCATCAAATAACACCTTTATAAGTGTAGTGGCTCAAACTCAAACATGCTCACAGACCCACAAACATTTAAATGTCCTCATATGGTCCAACTAACTGTCCTTGAAGATGGTGGTGTGTGTGTGTGTGTGTATGTATCTCTGTGTGTGTATGTGTGTGTATATGTGTGTATGTGTGTATGTCTGTGTGTGTATATGTGTGTATTTTTGTGTATGTGTGAATGTCTGTGTATGTGTGTACATTGTGTGTATCTGTGTATATGTGTGTGTATGTTTGTGTGCATGTGTGTGTATCTGTGTATATATGTGTGTGTGTATCTTTGTATATGTGTGTGTGTATGTGTGTACATGTGTGTGTGTGTGTGTGATGTGCACACAGAATAGTGCACACGTGGAAGTGAGAGAACAACCGGTAGGAGTTGATTCTCTCCTGTTATGTCCATTCTAATGACTGAACTCAGGTTGTCAGTTTGGCAGCATTGCACCTTTGCCCACCAAGACATTTGACTGGTCCTTTACTACACCATTCTATTATTATTACTGGAAACATTAGCATGGACTAGGATTGGCTGATATTGTAGCGCTGTGTTCTGGAAGAGACTGGTGTTAACCTGTTCAGAGCTTCAATGAAAAACTGATGTGGGGTGGGGAACGTCTGTCCCTGAAAGCTGCAGGAGAACTGCTGACTGTCTCCTGGGATTTACCACAGTCCTCTTTGGAGCGCTGTTGACCTCTGGAGACATCTTGAGACATGATCACAAGTGTTGAGAGTTAGAGGGCATCCCAGGACACTGTGGCTAGCCTTCTCTGGCTGAAGGCCAACAAAGTTGTTTTTACTGGATTCCCCACTTCTTTCACCTTTCATAAATCTATCAGAGACACTGAGCCAGCCTTGAGGGATTTACTCTTCATGCCCCAGTTTGGGAGCTTAGTGGTCAGGAACAATTTTTCAGGTGCTTTGCAGATACCTCTGTGAATTAATGTCGGTTGTATTAGCCGTACACCAGCCACCTAACAGCTCAAACCAGACCACACGGGTTTCTGAGTTAAGAAAAACAGCTAGGACCTTGAAATCACTTAAAGAAAAAAGCACTCTTCTTAAGACCTAGAAGGACGCCATGAGTGCTAGCTCGTATCTTTTGCAACCTTGTGTTTGTAAACTGTATACACTCTATAGATTCTTCCCATGCCATTAGGTTTGAATTAGTACTTGAGTTTAGTATCTTCTTTTTCCGTTTTTTCTTTTTTTAGCTGTACCAGAGAAAGAAAATCAAACAAAGCATGGCTCACTGTACTGTTATGGTGTATGTGTGGTGAAATGACTGATACACCTGAGATAATCTTCCTCTTGCTGCCTCCGCTCCTCTAAAGAAAGTGCACTAATTACACAGTGGCAACCACTAGACACTACACAAAGTCAGAGCGTCTTGTAAAAATGAAAACACATTCCAAGGCTCAACCACTTAGCAACTTGTTGAGACTTAAATACCCTGACTCCACAATTTGTGCTAGCAGATGGTTTATAATTTTGTAATTAGCTGTGTGTACCTTCCTAATATCGACGGTGTTTCCTGTACTCGCGATGAATTATGCAAATCACTTTACCTGGAAGTTTATGTTTTACTTCTCATACCTCATTACTAAATATCATGCATGGTTATACCGTTCACTCTGAAGACAATGTAATTAAAACCTTTCAATGAAGTCATCAGCAGGCCACAACAAGCAATCAGCCTCGAATCCACAGTCACACAGAGTAAGAAGCAAAACCTCTGCTCTAGGTATCCTGGGAAGCAGACAGGCTGATAGGAACATGCAACTCCAGGCCTGAGCGGAGCTGCTGTCTCTGCTGAGCTTGCATTGAATGTTCCGTGATCAAATGGGTTCTGACAGTTTCTTTAGATTTTACCTGCACTGGGGCCGTGTGATTTATTTATTTTATATTCAGTCTTTGAGAGAACCTATCATATTATTCTAGGCGTACTCCCAGAAATGCTGTGTAATTGAGGTAGAAAAATATGCTCATAATACTAATTCAAATTAAATTTGTTTGTAATCCACAGTCAAATTCTATGGTAAACATTTAAGCCATTAAGTTTCTTAAAGAGATGTATTGAAACATCATCTATGAATTGTAAAACTAACCAATATTTAAAAATAATTCAAAGGATTATAAATTTCTTTATGTATTATGAATGTTTTGCTTGTATGTACATGTATGTACTTCATGCATACCAGTTGCCCATAGATGCTAGAAACGGGTGTCAGATCCCCTGAAGTAGATTGACAGAAGGTTATGACCTGCTTTGCGGGTGCTGGGAACTAAATCTTGGTAATCTGGAAGAACAGCAAGTGTTCTTAACTACTGAGCCATTTCACCAGCTATAAAAAATATTTTTAAATTTTGATTTTATAAAAATACTAAATTATTATTTATTTTTTTACACCCTGACTGCAGTTTCCTCCTTCCTCTCCTCCCATTTCCCCTTCCTCTCTATCCGTCCTCCCCATCTCCTCCTCCTCTTTTTCAGAAAAGCGAAGGCCTTCCATGGATATCCATCAGCCATGGCATGTCAAGGTGCATTAAGACTAGGTACCTCCACTCCCTTAGGCTGGATGAGGCAACCCACAAGAAGACCAAACTACAAAGCTGTAACATCTCTGTAGAGGGCCCAGATCAGTTTCACGATGTCTCTTTGGTTGGCAGTTAAGTGTCTGTGAACCTCTGAGCCTAGGTTGAGTAGTTGCTGCTACTGCTGCTGCTGCTGCCGCCACCTCCTCCTCCTCCTCCTCCTTTTCCTCTTCCTCCTCCTCCTCCTCTTCTTCTTCCTCCTTCTCCTTCTCTTCTTCTTCCACCTACCTCCTCTTCTTCTTCCTCCTCCTCCTCTTCTTCCTTCTCTTCCTCTTCTTCCTCTTCCTCCCCTCCTCCTCTTCTTCTTCTTCCTCCTCCTCCTTTCCTTTCTTCCTCCTCCTTCTTCCCCCCTCTTCCTCCTTTCTCCTCCCCCATTTCCTCGTCCCTCCACCTCCCTCCTCTCCTCTTACCTCCTCCTCCCCTTTCTTCCTCCTCCTCCCCTTTCCTCGTCCTCCTCTTGTTCTCCTTCTCTTCCATCTCCTCCTCCTCTTCTTCTTCCTCCTCTCCCTCCTCCTTCCCCTCCTACCCCTTTTTCTCCCCCTCTACCTCCTTCCTCTACCTCTTCTCCCCTCCTCCTCCCTCCTCCTCCTTCTGTTCTTCCTCCTCCTCCTCTTCTCCTTCTCCTCTTCCATCTCCTTCTCCTCCTTCTTCTTTTGTGGTGTCTTTGACCCCTCTGGCTCTTTCAATCCTTTCTTCCTCTTCTTCCTCCTTTTTACAGGATTCTCCAAGCTCCTCCTAATGTTTGACTATGGGTCTGTGCACCTGTTTCCATCAGTTGCTGGGGAAGCTTCCCTGATGTCATCTAGGCCAGGCACCAATCTATATGAATACAGCAGAACATCATTGGGAATCGTTTTCTATCCTCGCTCTCTAAGCTGTCCCACCTTTGGGACCTGACCCTCCAGGTGGACTCCCTCTTAAAGCAGGGGTCTCAAGTGAACCTGTCACTGATTGGTCACTCAGCAATTTCTTTGCCAGCTTTACCCAGCATATCTTATAGGCGATAAAGTTTAGGTTGCAGGATTTATGGCTGGATTGGTGTCTCAATCCCTCCAGTCTTAGTCTTTCCTGATTACAAGAGATGACAAGTTCAGGCTCCATAACCCCATTGCTTGGAGTCTTAGCTAGGGTCAGCCTTGTAGATTCAGGAGTGTTTCTATTGCAGTAGGTTTCTAACTCGTCTCAGAGATGCCCCAGATTCCAGTTGTCTCTCCCATTGTCCTACCTCAGTTTGATCCATCTTGTTCCTGGAGGCTGGATAGGCCAGAGACCCAGGGTAGAACCAAACACAACTGGCAATGAATAAATAAAATTTGATTTTTAAAAGTATTTATTATCAGAAATTATTTTTCTGTTTGAGATTGTATTTGCATCACCCCTCCCATTTCCTTCCCATATACCCCTCCTTAGTCTCTTTCAAATCCATAGCCTTTCAATGCTTACCAGAGTGAATGCCTAAGCATGAGCTGAACAAAGACAATAGACATGCTTATGAGGACAGAAAACCCAAGAGGCATCAACAACTGCAGGCAGCTAAGGAGTATGGAAAGAGGGAGAAATAGTCTTTCTCCTGGGAAGACCACACCCTTTGGTTAGTTTTGTCTGTTGAGTGTTTAGTGTACATAATGCATTTGGGTTATTTTCACTCTCTATTCTGTCTCGACTCTTTCCACAAGTCCTTTTCCCACATTCATATTCTTTGGTTTTGTTCTATGTCCCACTGAGTATAACCAGGTCCCTCTGTGTGATCACAGGTTTATACTTTTCTGCTGGAACCACTGTT
The DNA here is from genome assembly GCA_021653895.1 of Mastomys natalensis. Taxonomy (NCBI): domain Eukaryota; kingdom Metazoa; phylum Chordata; class Mammalia; order Rodentia; family Muridae; genus Mastomys; species Mastomys natalensis. Next base: position 30,288 of record JAJTUV010001504.1, on the reverse strand, counting down.
ACCCATAAGTTACCAGTGGGTAGACCAATGAAGACAGCAAATACCCTTCCCCCAGAGTCCACCAGTCGTCAGTAGTGCAGTATGGACATTTGGCATCCCTGAACATCTCTTGAATCTGTGATTGACTAACCACAAGGCCAGTACTGATAAACTGACTAGTTTTAGCAGTACTGTTCAATACACTTTGAAAGATTTATGTAATCACTTAGGACAATCAAAGTAAGGATGGGACCCCCATCTTGTCAGCCTCTGTGTCCCCTTATGTCCCTGGAAAGATAGTGACCTTCTGCAGCTCCGTTACCATTGCAACCACTGACCTGTTTTTCCATCACATTTCCATGATGTCATATGAATAGATTCAGGATGTTTAGTCTTTGGGATGACACTTTTTATTCCAACAACAAAACCAACACACACACACACACACACACACACACACCTTGGTAGAATGAAATTTTGATGGAAGAAGTCACTTTTCATTAGAGACTAGAAGCTAAAAACCAACAAACAAAAAAAATAGTACACTATCCATAATAGTTTTCTGTTACTGGCTACTTATTTTATTTTATTTTATTTTATTTTATTTATTTTTTTATTTTGTTTTATTTTATTCCTTTCCATTATGCTCTAACAATTCAGGGCATCTGGCTGTTTCTATGTATACTGTGTCTCTAGTAGATATTGCTAGAGTGCATTTAACTTTTCAAAAATTATTTATTAGATGGTGTAGATTGCTGTTTGTCTTGGCTTTGTGTCCTGGTGCTGTGATAAAATATCCTGGCAGAAACATCCTAAGGGAGGAAGGGTTTATGTGGCTCATAATCCCAAACTGTGGTCCATCATTTTGGAGAAGGGAAGGAGGCAAGGGCTTGAAGCATCAAGTCCTATCACATCAACGGTCAACAGAGAGCACTCAAGAGCTTTTCTACCCCAAACTTCAAGGTCTTCTTCTCATTCCTTCCATAAGATAGGCTTGTATATTCAGCTTTGTCACAAATGATGACCCTCCTTCTGACATTGCCATCTGTAGGAGTCAGGGGTTTCTATAGGAACAAAATGAAGAGGAGACGATCTACTACATAAGTTTGCACAATACAATCTAGGTTGTCCAACATTGGTTGACTTTTTATTTATTGGTGAACCAGGAGTGTAAAAACCTAATATTTCACATAAGCTAGACAATTCCTACAACACTGAGATAAATCTCCAGCCTTTTCTTTACTTGTGTTTTGAGGTAGCTTCACACAATCTGCCTTGTCTAACCTGAATAACTCTGTAACGAGGCAGGGTTGGGCTTGCAGTCCTCCTGCCTCACCCCTCTACTTAGCTGGGATTGCAGGCTTGTTCTTGCCACACCTAGTTGATCAGAATTTCTTTATTGTGATGATGGGATTGTTAAGCTAGTGGAGGGTAAAGAATAATTATTAATGTGTAAATTTCAACTATTAATTTTTTTAACTGGGGAATAAACATTTGGGGTTTTGTAAAAACTCACAGTGATGTCCTGTTTCAAGAACCCCATTCTTGAGAAAACTACACTTCCCCAATGCCATTGTTCTAGGTCTTTCAAGTCTCCTTTCAGTATCGTGTTCGAAATTACATGTTTATGAAAGTATCCTGTTAGATTAAATCTACTCAATAAAGTACAACCTGCACAGTTGTTTTTGACGGATCATTGTCACTGAGTGCAGGAACACCACTGTCACCAAATACTAAGCTATGTGCAACATCATGTAAAGGAAAATACTAGAGTTATTCAAGGCACTGTCCCCTCAAATACTCAGTTCGCAGTATGTCTCTGCCCTGCCCTTGAGCTAATCCATGGGAGCCTTTTCTTTCCAATGAAGGTGAAGTTGGCCCTAGTTCAAGAGATGTGCTTGCATTGAACTTTAGTGACTTTATCTCTTCAACAATACTCATTTATTTTTTTTTTATAAAAGAAGAGGTCATGAAGTTAAGCAGGAGTTGGAAGGGGAAGAATGTTGGGGAAACTAATGTAAACACAGTACCAATAGATGAAATTCTCAAAAAAAATTAAAAATATTTTTTTATGTGTGTGTGTTTGTGTGTATAAGGGTGATCTCCACAGTGTACATGTAGAGGTCAGAGATCAACCTCCAGTGTCAGTCTGTCTTCCATCTTGCTTGAGACAGACTCCCACTTGTCAAAGCTACCCTGCATATGGCAGGATGTCTGGCTCATAGCTTCTAGGGCAGTGGCCCACCCTGTTTCATTGGCTGTAGAATTGCTGGGGCTGAAAACATGAGTCAGACCTTTACATGGTTCCAGAGTACCAGCTCAGGTCATCAGGCTTGTATCTCAAATGCTTTGTATCTTTGCACAATCTCCCTGAACTCAGTAGCCTTAACATTAGAGAACAGAGAATGATATATCCGCCCTGAGGGTCCAATCAGACCTTATCTGATGAAAGCCTTTCACACACTTTAACACATAACACATCACAACATCCTCAAAATGGGAATGTGTGTGCCCTTCAATGTCTGTTTCTTTACTTGCCACAGGGAAGTAGAAATAATCAACAGCAAATTCACAACTGGACATTTCTTCTCTGGCATGGTTTCCTTAGGAGCATTTTAATGGAGGTCAGAATTGAAATAATCCATGTTTAGGGACAAAATGTTATATTTTCTGAGATGTAAATCTGAAGTATACATAGAACTATTTCCTACATTAATGTAACTTTCTCCTGCCCAATCAGGAATAGAGAGTAAATAATAGAGATAGATAGATAGATAGATAGATAGATAGATAGATAGATAGATAGATAGATAATAGATGATACATAGATATATAGATAGATGACAGATAGATCATGGGTAGATTATAGATGGATAGATAGGTAGATTGATAGGTAGATGAAGAATAGATACTATGAAGATATTTAGTGATTAGTGATTTAGTTTTGCATAAATATAAGAAATGATTCTGAGTCACATTCTGTAGGAGCAAACTTATTCTTAAGACTATCTCCTTTTCACAAGAGCAGTAAAAAGAGAGCTACATCTGTCAGTCTGATCATTTTAGCTGCATGGTTAGTCCACTTGATAGTGTTGTCTTTTAGGATGGCTGTTATAAAACTAAATAACCAAAACTGCTTCTCCTTTGAGCCCCCATGAACGCAAAGGAGATTGCTCTTTTAGACATGTAGTCTCTAAGAAAATAATCAGAAATATCCTATATTACTGTTGTGCTTACTGTAGAAATATTAGACATTTGTGTATGTGCATGCATATATATGTTTTCTATTGAGCTGGATTCACTCTTACCCCAACCAATATTAATCATTTTTGTATTGGTAAGGAGGTAAACTCAGTGAATTTTATGATTTCATTCTAAGTAATTCACAGTTTTGGAAATAGGATGGATTCAATATTTATCTCTTGGGCCTGGGGAGAGAGCTCAGCAGTTAAAAGCACATGCTACTCTTGTAGACCATCTGGGTCCAGTTCTCACAACCCATGTCAGAAGGCTCTTAACTAACTGCCCGTTACTTCAGTGCCCGAAGATCCAATGTTCTCTTCTGCCATCTGAGGGCCCCTGTGTTCATGTGCACACACAGGTGCATTGCGCGCACACAACACACAATTATGTATACACACACACATACATACATACTCACACATATTTTTTTCTACAGGCCATCACGATTATGATTCTAGGATGCAATTTCTTAACAAAGTTTGTGTTAAAAAAACTGATGGTAAATCTCCAAGAGGACAGACATGTTCTTCCTGCTTTTCTCTGAGGTGTTGTTTTCTGTAGCTACAAAGCAACAGCGTGAAATCATAGTGACATCGATATTCCCTGAGTATTGCACAGACCATTCTGGCATTTGGCATCAAGGAATGCTGCAGTATTATCAGAGTCACCTGCCACTGGTTTCTGGCATTTAGAACAGTTCCAGGCTCTAGATGTACATGGGAACTGAACCATGGACCTGGTAATGAGAAGTGGACCTAAGTGATCTATTGCGCTGAATGATGGTTTTACTATTAAACAGCAAGGTGGATTCAATAGATTAGGAGACTATTACTATCACAAAATAATATTACTCAAATTTTAAGAGAGAGCATATGATGCTACATAGAATGTGTGTAACTGTATGTGTGTGTGTGTGTATGTAAACACTTGTTGTCAGTGGGCAAAAGGAACAAGGAGCAAAGAAAATGTTCACAAGCGTCCTCATTGCATATATTGGACAGAAATGGATGGGAGGCCTAGTAAGTAGGGTGAGCATGGGCTGGCTTGAATAACCTCATGAGGCCCTCAAAGGTAGAATTCTCTTGATTTCTATGCTACTTTGTTGGATTGCTGGGGCTTGGGCACACAGCTCTGAATGTGAGATTTTGTAGTGGTCATGATGGAGAGGGATCACTGTAGAGCGGAGCTTGCTTACAGAGGATAGCCTATGGAAGCTAGTTATTACTGGTTCTAGCTGTGAGAGGAGCAACAGCTCTCCAGATTCAGTGAAGTCCAGAATGTCTAGGCATCATCAGAGTTAAAAATATATAACTGACACAACTTTGATTCATAGTGTTCTCTCTAGGAAGCAAAGTGATAATAATATTATTACTATTTTAAAAGCATTCATTTAAGATTTATGATATATATAAAATCAAAAAATATAAAATTATCATTTATGAAGATCTTTGTGTTCGTATTAAATTCCTTTGGTATATTACTTTAGACGGCTTTTGGGAAAAAGACAAAAAGAAATCATGAAGTGTTCTATATTTGTCCTCCACTCAAATTAAAATAAACTGGGAGCTGCAGTAATCCTGAGAGAAGGCACCAGCAGGACACACTCTGTGTGGAAGCCTGGAGAGGTCAAGCCAGGGAGGACGATAATTTCAAACTTCAAACGCTAAGGTGACTCCCACGATTTCCCTTCTGTGAGTCATCTGAACACCCACCAGTTTGGATGCCATTCCGTTAGAACCAACAGATGGCACCAGTAGTTAATGGAGGAGGGTTATGACTCCGGCTGAGATAAGTAGAGGGGATTAGAGAGTCCCAGCTACTTGTGCAGCATTAAGAAGTGCGGATGTTTCAGATAATGTCGTTTTTATATCCTTACCTAAGCCAGAATGCCTGCGCCATCTGTGTGGAATGCTCAGATTTCCTACTCAGCCATTGCATGAGCACACTCAAAATTTAAAAAGTATTAATTGCAGCCCGGGTTGGGAGTGCAGATTGCTTTTGATCATCAGAGACTCTTTTGCTCATTAGATTTTTAAGAATACTAAGTAACAAATAGTGGTTCGGTGCCACAGTCAACTCTACCCTTAAATTACATTTAGGGCCAGGTAGGGAAAGAGAACATTCTGAGAATTAGTTTTGAACTATTCTTTTTTTTGGATTTTTTTTTTAAATTTTTGAGGCAGATTGTTATTGTGTGCCACTGGCTAGCCTCATGCTCACTTTAAGCCTAGGGTCCTCATACTTCAGTCTCCCAAGTGCTGGAACTACAGGCCTGTGCCACCTCGCTTGGTCACTTGATTAGGTGTTAAGTCAGTAGATCGTATCAACAAAAGTCAAAGTGTAAAACCCTTGAAAGAAGACACTGACTTTCAAACATGATTGCCTATTAATTTTGCAAAATATGAGATTCATAGAAAGCCTGGGGTTAGATAATTTATAAAGATTATTGAATAAGTATGATATGGATGATATAGTTTTCAGTTATTAAATAACATGCTTATTAGAATTTATATTACTTTGACTATTTGTGTTTATTGTCTTGCTTGTTCCTTGACTATTTGCATCTATTATATTGCTAGTCCCTAAACCTAGAATTTACCTTAACACTTGCATGTAATTAAAATGGTATAAAAGCATAAAGGAAGAGGGGGGATGGAATGGGGGTTCTAGGGAGGGGAAATGGGGAAAGGGGATGACATCTGAAATGTAAATAAATAAAATATCCAATTAAAACAAACCAAAAAAACCAAAACCAAAAGAATTTATATTACTCTATCTAAAATCAGTATCTTAGAGGATACTAATACTCTACTGATAGAATATTACTGATAAAAATGAGGCCTCAGAATTTTCATCTGTAAACTACAAGTTCGTCTTGCTCCTGCTGTGATGGTCATGGTTGGTTGTTTTTTAACTGGGATAGACTATAATTATGACTATGAAAACTCCACAGCAGCATAATTTGTGGTAAATGGCCTAGCTGAGTGATAATGACTTGCTGTTTTATCATGATTCAAACGTATGAAAAAGTAGAAGTTTTAGTATTTTTTATAAAATTTTTCATAGTATCATTTGACTCCAAAATCTTTGAGAAGTGTTTGTGTGTGTGTGTGTGTGTGTGTGTGTGTGTGTGTGTGTGTGTGTTGGTAATGTGTTATGTAATGTGTAATGTATTTTTGGTATGTTGTATGGATAGTGAGTTTGGAATGTATGTGACATGTATGTGTGCATATGCAAAATATATGGTCTCTGTGTTTGTGTGTGGTATGTGGTGTGTGCAGCATGTGGTGTGGTTATAATGTATAAAGTGGTGTGTGTGTGTGTGTGTGTGTGTGTGTGTAGTGTAGTTGACTATAGTGTGTGGTGTGTATGTGTAAGTAGTATTTGTTTGGCATGTAGTGTGTGTATGCTGTGTTTCGGATGTATATCTCTGTGTTATGTGATGTAGGTATATTCTATGTGTTTGTGTTATATGTGGGGTGCATTGTAAGGTGTGTAATATGCAGTGTGTGTTTAGTATGTGCTGTGTATGGTATGTGTTTGGGTATTGTGTGTATGTGTGAAGTATGTTATAGATATATTGTGTATATGCTGGTGAGGATACTATGTATGTGTTCTGTGTGTACTCTGTGGGTGGTTTATGTGACATGTATGCAGAGAATCTTGTGAAGACACATCCTTGGACTATTCAGCCAAGATGACATGTGGGAGACAGTGGCCAACGTCCTCTGCTTTGAGTCTAAATCTCACACAAACATGTATGAAGCTGTTTATAGTATTGTCAGTGTCTCACACACATATTTGCAAAGCCTTCATTATAATGATTCTAGGTGTCTTATCCTTAAACCCTGTGTCACAGTACAGTGATGCACGTGTGTGCTTACAGCCTCCCAGCTGAGGTTCTTATCTTGCTCCAGGCCATTTTTGCAAGGGATCATGGTCCCATGATTGCTGGGATTTACTTTACTCTTCTACTCTTAAGATGTTTTGAAGTAGGCACCATCAGTTGAGTGTGGTCAGCTTGAAATGGATAAAGGATAAAGGATGTAGAACATTATGTATAAAGCTAAATATGTGCAAAACAAAGAAAAAAACCCTTAACAGACTGACTGATGGGCCTTAGATATTGTTTTACAGTTTTGTAGTTTACTATAACTGAGTTTCTTAATCTATGTGTAGGCACCACACATATATGTGTGTGCTCACACATCATATACACATACATGTATCCGTACACACAGGCACACATCCATACATGCATGTATGTATCCATTCATACACACACGCACATGTCCATACACACACCACACACACACAACACATCTATCCATAAACTTATAGGCAACATACATACACAAACACACAATATATATGCCATATCCATCCATACACACATAGGAACATACATACATACATACATATGTACGTACATACATAAAAAACCACACATATACCACATGCATCCATAAACAAATAGACACATACATGCACAAACACTTCATACACATATACATGCATATGCACAACATAAGAGAAAAGAGACCTAAATCCCTGGCAATGCAAAGTTTTGGGATTTGTTTATCCTTCTCTTTCTAAGAAATTTACACTGTCTGTTAAAGTATAAATGCCTTTAATGTTCAGGTAATAAAGTCAGTCTTGTTCTACTTCAGCTGTGCTAAAATTTAGTTTATGGTAAATTTCAGTATGCTAAATTTCGCACCCACTTATGGAAATACTCTCCTACAAGGTGTTTCGGGAAGTGCTCATATCTCTCAGCCCATCCATGTTAAGAACTAACTAAAGCCATGAGCTATGGGACTTTTGTAAGGGTATTCCTGGTTCTTGGCTGGGCATGGGCCTGGACCCCGAGACTCCAAGGGAGAAACGGCAGGAGTTTGGCAATGCCCCAGAACTCAGGGTCCTGAAAAGCAGTCTAATCTCCATGGACCTACATTGTTCAGTCACGTAGGCCATTACAAGCCCCTCCCAAAGTGCACAGGTAGAGGGTGTGATTACAGGCCTCAGGCCCTAGAGATTTACTACTAATGAAGGCCAGAGGGCGGAGCCAATTAAGCATTCCTTCTCGACCCTCCCCCTTTTTCTCCCTCCCTACTTAACTAGGTCTGCCCGAGTTTCGGGGGGGTTCATCCAGATCCTCCACCATCCGCCGACAATAAACCCTTTTGGAACCAAGGTTTTCTGTATCTTGGGGGCCTGCCGGGCCTGTGTGCCTGCCGTCGCCGAAGCCCCAGCCCTGGAACTGGGCCTTCCTCCAGTTGAGAGTTTTAGGGCTGCTGGAGGCCTCCAGGCAGCCTAACCCGCAGGTCCCGGGCCGCTGCCACGTGGGCCTGGGGCCCTCGCTGCTGCGGCCCCCCAGTATTCATATTGTATTGCCACTTGAAATTTTGGGAACTCGGGAAGAAAAATAAAGCCCAAAGAATGATGTAAAAACACACCACACACCACACACCACAACACAAACTATTACCACAATCCCAACACCACACTAAAATCATAAACAAACACAATAAACTACAAGGCCGATGACATAGAAAACCAGGGGTAAGGTTTGGGGGTGGTCAAGTATGAAGTCTTTGTAAGTGTTGGGTCTTACATGCACCCATCCATAATGTATGGGATGCATGGATTGTGTACATGACAGAGTGGAAATGGTACCAAGACCCCAGCCATAGAGGGTGCTAGAGGAATTTTACTTCGGAGTGAGTAATGAACACAAGGTTCCCTATAAGTAAATAAAAGAGTCATAGCTGATACCTCTGTAAAATAAATCCCAACAACAATTGTATTGTTGTAAAGAACAATACATGAGACACAAAGTGTTATCTTACAAACTTTGTTAAAACTATGATAATGACAATATTTGGGTTTTTCTCTAATCTTTCTATATTCTGACAGACACATGAATTTGAAAGCAAATGCATATTCATCATCTCTACTCATTCTGATCTGACACATTTAGTGTACAACACACACACACACCACACACACACCCCACCCCCTTCTCGTAAGACCCTTATAAAGCAGAACCACTATCTCCCCTCTCAAGATGAATAAAGTAAGGACAAAGTGGTACTGCAATGGCCACTTTTCACATGGATGCTCTCTATCTCACTTCCATGTCCAACGCTGCATGCAAATGACAGCACATGGATTCAACCCACATTTTATAACCCATGCACTGTCTAAACAGTCCATCATGGAACCGTGCCTATTTACTCATCTTCCTATATCACCAAAACTCATCTCCTAACTTCGCGTTTCCCCCCCCCCCCAATTAATTTCTCTTGCTGTGGTCAAATACCTAAAAGCAAACAATTAAGAGGAAAGGGTTTATCATGGCTCAGTTTCAGGGGGATACAGTCTACCTGGTAAGGAAGACTTAGCGCAAGCAGGCAAAACCCATGGTACAGAAACAGAAGTTTGACTAGTCACACTGAATCTTCACCCAGAAAGCAAGTAGTGGGACCAGGCTATAAAGAAAACAAACACATCTCCAGGATCCACTTTCCCTAGTGAGACTTCACCTCCTGAGGTTCCACATCTTCTCCAAAACCGCCCCAGCATCTGAGAACCAAGTTTCAAAAACAAACAAAACAGTTCCATGCCAGACATTCACTGTTCCACACAGTGCTTGTGTAAATAGCCTTTAAGCTAATCCTACATCACTGGACCATCATCATCTTGGCGACTGAAATGAAGTGAATCATCAGTCTGGAAAAATTGATGGTACAGTGTTCTTTTTTCTTCACCCCATAACAAAGCAGACATCAGGACAATACTAAACTTGTGAGCATCAGTATGTATCTTTCAAATTAAGGATAAGTTCATCTAACTCACAACATGTATCTACACAATAGATCAACCTAATAGGTATATCCCTAGCTGAGAAGGCTGAGCAGAAAAGGAAATTCAAGGACAGGCTGTACTACATAGCAAGGGGCCTTTTTAAAAAAAAAAAAAAAATGGTGGAGGGCATATAGTCAATCAGATGTTAATGATTCTCTCAAGTGCTCTATTAAAAAATAATTATGTTGTTTTAGAAACGAAAAAGTAAGACAAAAGTTGAAATATCAAACAGGAAAATTACCTAACCCTTTTTTTTTTAATGAAAATATGTATGCCCTTTCAATTACGTATATTTTTAAATACCAATATGTTTAAAAAAAGGTTCCTATGAGTCACTTTATATACAAGATGATCAAGATTTTAAAAAGTTAGTGTATCTGACAAGTTGGAAAAAATATTTTTGTTAAAAGAAGGGAAAGAGAGAGTTGTCAGACTCTGCTGTCTTTATAGGAAGTTAGTCAACTGTACTATTGTGACATCAAAATGTAACCCTTTGGCTGTAAAAGAGTGGAAGAAAGATGGGCTGGGAATCAGTTGGCCCAACAACACTCTCATTCCATGACCCCCTGAGTCAAAAATTTTATGCAAGGTCTTTGTCCATGACCTTGGTACAGTATTTCTTCGTCATGACTCCTTTTCCCCCCCTCCTTTGAAATGTAATGTAATTCTAGTGTTTTTATATATTGGATGTAGTAATTTCCATTTTTATTTAAAGGATTTACAAATAGGCGACTGCCTTAAGTGTCAAAAAGAGATTTTGGGACTTTGAAACTGGACCGAGACAGTGAAAGATTAGGGATTTTAAAAATTAAACCCAATTGCCATTTTTCATTATGATATGACCCAAAGTCTATGATGTCTAGGTGTGGGATGTGGTGTTTTAATGAGAAGAGCTTCCGTAGGCTCAGGGTGTTTGATTACTTGGTCCCCTGTTTTTTGAAACTGTCTGGGAAGGATAAGGAAGGGTGGTCTTGGTGAGTAGGAGTGTCACCGGGACGTGCTTTGAGGTTTCACCCCCTACAAACACAATCTCTCTCTGCTGGCAGTTTTTATCTCAGATGTAATTCCACAGTCTTGTTCCAGTGCCATGCCCGCTCTTTCTTCTATCATGGGGCTGTCACCCATGGTACTCTGGACTCTCCTTTCTGAAACTCTGAGCTTCCATTTCTTCAAAAGTTCCCTTGCCCGTGATATCTTATTTCAGCAAACAGAAAAGTAACAAAGGGCCCAGTACCTCTTCAAAGCCAAAATTGGTGTGAGCACATGGTTCACACGCAGCCTCATCACAGCACATAGTCCTGGATACCAATTGGCTTCTGAAATGAATCTTCCTCTGAAAAGGGGACCCTCCGCCTGTTTCCAAATCTATGCTTGCGCTTTCTGCATCTGCATTCTAGCCAATCACTTCTACAACCCAGGTCTAGAAAAACCCATTTCTAGACCCAAGGTAAAATCCCAAAAGAGAACACTGTTGTTCCTCCCAAGAATTATGGGGCAGACTATGCCCAAAGAGGCCACTCATACAAGTAAAAAAGCTCAAAAAGAAAACCAATTTTTTTGCATAAATGTATGTGTTGATTAAAACGACTTTGAAAACCCCAGTCACAAGGGCATGCACCTTTAATCTATGTACTCCGGGGCAGGGGCCCAGAGGGTATTCTATTCAAGGCAAGCAGGGTCAACTTTAAAGCGCTAAAGGCAGCTGGTCTACTCATTGAGTGCCAGGTCCCCCAGAGTTTTTTAGGGAGCACTCAACAAAAAAAAGTATGTCGAAGAATAAAAAAAAAAAAAAAAATGACTTCCAAAAGGGAAGTTAAGGGGGAATTATTTTCCCTTGTTTTACATTGTTTCTTTCAGTAAAATTGTGACTCTTTGTTTTAAATTTTTGGGAAGTTGTTTTTCATAGAATAACAGGAAACTGTCAGGGTAATCTTTAATTATTTTAAGGAACAATATCAAGAAATGTCTGTCTCTCTTAAAAGTTCTTAAAGAGCTAATATCCAAAGTGAGCAATGCTGTGCCAAGATAAACAGAATCCTAGCTATCTAAACCCTAAAATTTCCACGGTAAGTGCTTTAAAGAAATTTAAGTATAAGAAAATTATCCACTAATCCCAAAGCTACAGAAAAAAAAGATTAAATTCTCTTATTAAGATGTTATTTTTTATTTCTAAGCTAAAAAAAATTATAAACTTCTAAAATCTTCTAAGGGTCAACTGAAAGACCCTAAGTTCATGACCCCCATTCTTCTATGACACAGACATTTTTCCCCCCACCGTAGAATCCATTTCTTAAATTTGTATGCTCTTCCTCCCTTCATGTGGACAATGTCGGGAAATATGGGGTGGTCTGTAAATTATTCTCGTGACTTTTTCCTTTAGAAGATTCGTGATGTCAAGCTCTTTAAATAAAATTTGTTCCCATTTTGGGGGGTCATTTTTATTTTATGTCAAGACAGCATCCATATTACAATATAGATGGGGAAATTTAATTAAATAAAAGGGCTTTTTTTGCTTCTTTACCACACTTTGAGGTAGAAAACCTTCGTGAGCTTTAAGTTGATTTTTATTTCAAAAAGTCACCACAAAATGATTGTAAAAAAGCAATTTATGCAGTTCCAAAGTCAACCCATGCTTCCTTCAACAGTGGGAAAAAGGGAAAATGGTAAAAAAAAACCAAAATTCTTGGTTTTTCCCAAAAAGGAATAAACGGGAACTGAGGGATGGCCAAACCTAGTCCTTTCAGACATTAAAATAGATGCTTTTATTTTTCAGGCGTTAATTTGGAGTTTCTTTTTCGGGAATTTCATGCCCCTTTGTTAGTTTTCTACCACGACTGACTGGCCAGTAGAATTTCTTAGAATTGTGGCAAGCAGAAATTATTTAAGGTCTAAAATTTCTGAGCTATCTTCAATTCCATTAGCCATTTGTTTTTTGTCTCTTTGTTTGACCTAGTAGCCTCGTGACTATCAAGTAAACTTTTTGGAATGTAAAAAAGACCCAAAATTCCCCCAGCTCAGGGTTTTAGAGTGAAAACACATACAGCATCTGAGACCAAATAGGAGAGAATCCTCCACCCCAATCCCTCCGCCTCCCTTAACTTTTCCCTCCAATATCTTTCAAAATACCTCGCTTATGATATTTTTTTTCTGTTGGTTTTGAAAACAATCATAAAAATTATTGCTATGTTGGAACATGGAATTTTTTTTTTTTTGGAAACAGTAATGCTGGTTTCCCAACCCACGGTTAATCATTTTTAATCCAGAGTAAACTGTCTCCTCATTAAAACATCTTTGCATTTTTAAGTTAACTTTTTTAAAATGTTTGGAAATTTCACCATACATTTAACAGGGCTCAATGAAGCTTTTCAATATTATCTCCTTGATAATCCAAGTGAAATTTTTTGCCTTCATACCTGGACAGGCATTGAATTTTGCCTAAGATCAATTTATGAAGGTCATTACTGTCTTTGGATTGGCTACATTTAACGGAGCGTGAATCTCGGGGAATGACCTAGTGCTTTTAGTGGAGTGCTTCAGGGGGAAACTCAGCGAAATGGGCACAAAAAGTGACACTTCGTGTCCAAAAACAAGCAGTAAAAGTCTGTCATGGCCCACTTTATTGTGATCATAAATCAATATAGCAAATCTGGCTCAAACCAATTGTTTCAAATAAATCGGTTCCAAGTTTCTGCTCTTATTTAAGGAGGTCTCATGTAATTTAAAAGGGGTCTCAGTGTGGTTTTGTAATGAAAACTTACAATGACAAAAGGTTTATGCAGCCACCAAGGGCAAGGAGTTTCATTCTTTTATTCCTTGAGTCTATGAGACGAAGATGGGAGAGTACCATCGGGTTTAAAGCTTCTTTAACCAACATGGCGAGAAAATTTTTGGTTGGGACCACCCTCACAGAATATGCCTTCCTGACATTCAGGGGCCAAGTAATATTTTTCACTAGACTATGAAAAAAAGTAATGTTGGGGGATTTTTTCCCAATATAAGCTCAAAAATATGAGTGTTATATATCCAAAAGTTCAAGAAATTTTTTCTGCTTTGGGGGTTAATGAGTAATGAAAAAATTTTCTTTTTCATTTAAGGCTGACCATCCTAGTAGGGGGCAGATCCATGGACTTAGAAAGAGGTAAACCCGCTTAAAGCAAATATTTTCTGCAGTCCATGGGAAAAAATAGATTAGAAAACAACTACCCCTAGTTCTATAAAAGAAATAAAACTCATTTTAAGAAAGTAAAATAATGACGTTTTTTCCACATCACATTGATTTATTTGGGAAAACACATAATAATAGTGATAGAGCATTAAAATTAAATTTTCATTTGGATGAGGGGACGAAGGTGTATTAATATAACAAACCCTTTAAACATTGACACTTTTTTAAATTGGGGGGCATGTTAGCAGAGCGGGAAGCTCCAGGATGAGTTATATGTTTTGACTCAGAGGTTTCGGAAGGGGAGGAGGTAATCTATCCCAAATTTTTACGTGGGTCAAGAAGAGGGCCTTTCGGGTGAAGGGATGGCCCAGGGTCAGGAAGACAGCTACAGCATGGTTAGGATTTGAAAAAAGATGGCAGCACAGAAAAAGTAATAAAAGAAGATCGTCACAACCAGCAGATCCTGATCAAGTGAGTGACAATAACATGGGAATTCCATATGACTATGATGACTTTGACTGACAGGTGCCATTGTGCCTGTGAGGGCACTGTTTGTGACAGTCCATCTCCTGATCAAACAAGGTTGACTTGCTGATCTGCTAGCTAGGGGGATTTTTTAAATTTACCTTACCAACAGTGGGTTTCTTCTGAAACTATCAGCCTCAAGACAAGGCCTCCCAGTTAGAGTACCTTTCGGTCAGGGTATAGCCATGCTACACGGCTCTTTTTTAAAAAACCTTCCAAAACAAGTTCAAAAGGGAAAGCCAAATTTCATTTTTTAAGAAAAAGGATTCAATTTGGACCAAAATTTAAAAACCAAAGCAAAACACTATTTGGGGGATTTAGAGTAGAGGACAATGGACAAAACTAGGAAAAGTAGTTAAAAGAAAACAAAAGAAAAAACACTAGCAAAATTTTAAATTTTTTTGTTTGTATTTACTTTTTGCGTACGTATCACTGTTGCGGTTGCCCAAGCTGACCCTTTTTGACCTTGTAGTTAAAAACTGATCCTTCTTTAACCTTTTGAGTGACTATGTCTTTATGTTATACATCCCAGTGGGATTCAGATCAGGGGTTTGCAGCATTGGTGAGATCAAGAATGTGTTTAAGAACAGCTTTCGGGAAAGTGAAATAAACCGTCTGCCTGGTGTATTTTTTGGCTGTGTAGGAAAATAAATTTTACTTTTCGTGAAATTCGCCTTTTGGCCCCTACGGTGTTCAAGATCTCTTTTAAAAAGGGTGGGGATGACTAAAAATAAAAGGGCGGAGGGTTTGGGGACGGGGATAAGGGGGGAAATAATTCTATTTGGAAGAAGCAAGATAAATAAACCCAAGGGGAAAGGGGGGAGGTAGGAGTTGACCATGACCCAGACTCCACGGGAATAGAACGGAGATGAAGCCTTGGAAAAACCATCAGCTTATGATGATTTTTAAAGCTTAGGCCGTCAGAGACAGCTCGCATTAATTATGTTTCCCTAAATAGGTTTTTTTCTGGGTTCTATGAATCACGGTGTTCAAAATTTTAACAGGACCTTCATAGTTTCCCCAAATCGCTTAAAGCATCTTTTTTTCATTTAGCACAAAACATTGGGGGCAGCTCTTTTTCAGGTTTGTTGCAAATTGTTGTTTAAAATTTGAGTTGTCTTTTTATAAAGAGTATTTCCCCTGGTTCTTTCTCATGCCTTATTTTGACTTGGAATTTATTAGAAGCACAGTTTTCAACCTTAAACGAGCCTAATTATGTATAAATTTTCTGCTTATAGCAGAAGGTACCCCTCCTTTTCAATTTGGGAGGGATTTAGATGCCTGCGTGTCAAGACTTGCAGCTTGAATTTGAATTTATGCTTTTTGATTGCTGAAGGTTGACTTTTTTAAACTGTTCAAAATTTAAAAAAATTTTTAATTGGATAAACACAAGCCCAAAATGCATAAATGACTCATGGGTTAGGGAATGAAGCGTTTTCCTTCCAAAATTTTTTTAGGGGGGATTAGTTTTTGTACCAAGAGTTCAATAATTTTGCCCAGAAGGAAAAAAAGGATTTGTTTGTAAGTACATGGATATAGACATTTGTTTTTTAGTGAGGGTGGGGGGTAAGACTAGGCTGTTTTCATAAACATGAAAATTGTATGGGTTAAGACGGTGAACATGACTCAACATTCCCATTGAAGAGGAAACTCTCAGCTGCATTCGCAAGTCTTCAGGAAAGCTTTTACATCAAGGATGGGAAGAGGTAGACACTAGAACAGACAACTTAAAAGGGGAAAAAAATCTTGGCTCCTGATCCCAGACATGTAAATGTGACTTTTTTTTAGAGATAGTCTTTATAGAGGTAATAAATAGGGGGTCTTTGGAGGTCGCTTTCCCAGTGCAAAGCATGTTTGTAAGAATGAAAGGGAAGAGGGAAACCTGCACACGGGACATGCTCTGCCAAGGTGACACACGGGACCATCACAGTGCTTCAAATTTAGCTGACAACGGCAACAATGGCCAATTTAAATTTTCATGTTCAGGGACACAGCCTAGGTCTCTACCCCTCGGTCCTCATAAACACAAATGTCTATATCCATATTTTTTCTTATTGTCAACCGCAAAAAAAAAAAAAAAAAAAGCACTCAGCTCGGAGGGTTAAAAAATGAATTTTTATTTTATACCCCATAGCCACCAGCTCAGCTTTGAAGCCCCTTAGCCTCGATTCGGTTTTGCTGAAGAACCCAAAATGCTTCTTCCCCAATTAACCCTTTTCCCAAATTACTTATGCTGTTGGATTTATATTGCGCTTTACTTTCTTGTAACTTTTCTGTTTGTTCAAGAAAGATTTCTTTTCTAAAGGGCCAACAGTCCCTCATGGAAATAAAATCGGGGGGGCAGCCAGGGTCTAGTTGCTTTTATGGGGGTCTAGGACACAGCAAAATGGGAAGCTATCTATGTTTTTGGCTGAGGGCCACTTCCACCCCTGAATCTCTCGGACCTTATCCTCTCTGTCGCTCATGGTTTTCTTTTCCTTGTTGTAGCAAGGAGTCTTTGGTGTCTGGGCTCCTGTGTTTTAAATTTTTTATTACCAGGATGTTTTAAAGAGTTTTGTATGACACTAGAAAACAATCATAAGCTAATTTCCAGGCCCTTCACAAAAACCCAGGTGCATACTTAAGGGGTCTAACTGCGTAAGAGGACATGATTTCCCCTCAAACTGAAGCTTTTCCATTAGTTTCATGCTGATACATTGTATCTCTATCACGGCATCCTATTTCCAGTCCCTACGTTTTGGGTAATTTCAGTAAAGTTTTTTATCATTCCATATTTTTCTTTGAATAACTAACTAGGGGCTGATCTTTTAAAAGAAAATTTCTTATGGGATCATAAAATTTTAGGGAATCTCTTCTGTTTTCCTTTACAAAGCAACCGGGGCTCCAGAGAAAAGGGAGACAACCTGGGGGAATGAATGAAATGAAAACACATTCATCTATGCCTAATTGAAGAAAGTATCAACAAATTGATTTAAAGCTTTTATTTTAATACTGTACATTCATAAATTTTTAAAAGAAATACTTTTCATCTTTTTGGGTCAAAAAATTAAATTTTTTTTTTACTTTTGAAAATTAACTGTAGAAATAAAAAAATTTTTTTGGTTTACAACAGAGAAAAAAAACAGATCTAGAGGAGGCAGGGGGAGACAGATATTTTTTCCAAGATAAGGGGGAATATGTGCTGTGTGGAAGTGTGGTCACATCTGTCAATTTCCTTGTTCTCGAAAGGGTTTGCCATGTCCATGTCCTTGTCCCACCAGTAGGTGACAAATTAGGGCATTAATTTTCTGTGATAAATGACTAAGACTTTTTATTTAAGCTAATAATTCCTTTGGTTAGGAATAGACTTTATATTTATACTTTATCATAAATTAAGGTCTGTTTTCTTTTGCCTTTTCTTCTTAAGGAGCTTTAATCTTCCTGGGTTTTACACTTCTTATTAAAATAAGTGATAAAAACCCAGCAGCAAGTCTATATTAGCCCTTCCTCGGGGTTTTGGGTTGGGTTTGCTTTTCTATTTCCCATTCAAATGGGTTTTTATGGAAGATAACTGGGTTATGTAATGCCCAAAGGGAAATTTGGGCAGGAGTCCGTACTACATCAATCAGGCTTTTAAACAGCAACCCTAAAATTTAAGAGGATTTTATGTGTCTAAACACTCGGGCACTACAAATTGGAGTAAATGTCAGTAAACTAGTTGTTTTGCTCGTGGGGAGGGCCGGTTAGCTTTGTACAAAATTTACGACTTTTAAAGCAACAAAATCTGGAACCACACGGGGGAAAAGTGGGTACCCTGAAGTGAATTTTAGTGGTTCCTTTTAAAGTATGCTAAGTGCAAACGGAATGTGATGGATACATAGTAACCCCCCTTTATCTGCTGGGGGGTATGCAAGTGAAATGGGAATGTGGGGGGGGGAACATGGTAACACCCAAATCTGGGGGGGGTGTGAGCTCAAAAAAGGGCCCATAAACGTTCAAAGTTTGCTGTGGTTTTAATAACCATTGTAAAGCCTTATCCCCTTTTATTCCTTCTTCGAGGAAAACATACTGCATTCTTAAAATTTTCCTTTTAATGGCTAGCTGATGTATTTATACGTATCAAGACATCCAAGGGAATCCTTAACATTTCCTGTAAATTTGTCATGTGCCAGTTTATTCTCACTGATCGTTGTATAAAATCAGTCGAAAAAGTGAAAATTCAGAATTCTAGTTCCGGGGCTTTTTATTTCAGTATTTAAAAGAAAGGAATTTGTGTGCCGCTTTTTGTTATTTCTGAATTCGGGAAGTCGGTTCAATTATGTTCCACGGGTTTAAAGCGTGTCACTCCTCCACTGGACTGACGACGGGAAAGACATGCTGCTCCCCTGGCCAAAGGGCAGGGGCCTTGTTTCTTCCTGCTCGCCAAGAAAGTGTTTGATGCACTATGGCTTGTCACCGGGATTATTAGCAATGAACAGGCCCAGGGGAATTTGCTGAAAAGAAATTTTCCCTTTTGGCGCTTTGAGTTTCCAGATCTTTCAGATGACAAAAAAAAATTTTTTTGAAGAGATAATAGTAGATAAGTCCGTTGTTTCTGTAGCAGACTCAGTAGCTAAGGTATTTTTTAGTAGTGCCTGAGTATTTTTCTGTACTGTAATTAGCCCTAGCAATTTAGCTTCCCAATAAGAATGTTGTGGCGATTGGTCTGCCAGGTGTCTGCCTCATATGTTGGGTGCTTACCTTATTATTTTTGCGGGATTCTAACAATGGGAGTGGTGTGTCTCACCTCTTGCCTGCTCCGGGACACTTCCCTCCGTTGAGTTGCTTTGTCTTGCCTCAATGGTGAAAGCTTTCATTTTGTACTTACTGAAGCTTTTTTTTTTATTTTATATTTGGTTGTCTCTTAGAGGCCTCCATTTATTTATTAAGGGAATCAGAAGGGGAGTGGATTCTGGGAATTGGTGGAGATGATGGAGAGTGTTGAAGGGAGGTGCAGAGGGAGGAAAAATGTGGTCTTAGATGTATTGTATAAGAGAAGAATCTGTTATCAATAAAAGAAAATGCTGTGGTGGTTATATAATTGTTATTTTATGATATAATTGTATTATATTCCTAATTACTTTCTGGTTTTGATATTATATTTCCCTAAAGATTATTAAGAATGTCAAGTGATAGATTTACTTAATGATCATTTTGTAACCATGAGGCAGGAGATATATTTAAAAAGTATTCATAATGTATTTTTTTAATATATTTTTCTTTAAGAAAATTATAACTTCCGAAAATCTTAATGAGTTTAAGCAAGGAATAGAATCGAAACATTTCCAATATATTAATCAAAATCATTTTAAATAGATCCAAAAATGTTAGAAATTTTCTAACAGATCACATTAAAAAATTTTAACATCTATAATTTTATTTTTAATAACTGAATATAATATGTTGCAGTTAATTTATAATTTTTTGCGAAATCAATCTTTTCTACAATAAAAATAAAATTTATGTAAAGCAATATACCAGAATGAGATGAAATACATTCGTCACACTGGGATAAACACACTGATCTTTTTATTAATTTCATATGTTCAAAAGTGGCTGTCATGCTCTTATGGATAAAAGGAAACACTTGTGAAACTACTTTTCTATATTATCAGTTATATATATGTCAATATATATTTTTTATATATATATATATTATTAATATATTATATATATTATTAATATAATATTGACAATTATTAGAGATACTTGAATTATGTTTTTAAATATCCTAATGTATGTGTATGAGAGCGCAATATTATATACTTTAGTAGTCTTTCTTTCGAAATGAGTCGCCTTTAAAATGTATTTCTGTACGGAAGACTATCAAAACAGGAGTCGTTGGGTTGTGGCTTCCTTTATTGTTTTTCTCACTTGATCTTAGCTTGTGTCTGGCTTCCTCTGGCATCAGCAAACAAAGTGCCGGGTGATCCCTTCAACATGTCTGCCCACACATTACCCTGGAATTCTTTCCCCGTCAATGGTCATTTCGGTGCCTTGGCAATTGATGAACATTTCTTTCGGATCGAGCATTTTATTAGGTGTATCATTGGTGGAAAATGTTCTGATGAGTCATTTTGAAATAAACAATGACCAGGCTAGTCTTCTTTTTAGATGATGTGCACAACTGTGTGTCCATTGGTTGGGCTTTTTTTTTATTTTCAAAAACAAAGCGCAAGACATATCCAATACATGTTAGAAAAAATTTGCTTTATGCTATTCATAAAGCTTTTAAAACTTTTTTAATCCTTTAAATGTCATTAGTACTTTCAATAAACGTATGTTAATAATAAATATATCAACATATATATTGCATATATATATAACAAGGATATATATTTAAAAATGTGTGTGTGTGTGTGTGTGTGTGTGATGTGTGAACTATTCCCGCTATATTGTACATAATAAAATGCCCAGGTTCTTGGTTGTCATAGAGTAGCATATATCTGTATCCAATCATTGATAATCAAGTACTCATTGACTGATTGGACATCCAGCACTATCAGATGAGGGAATCTGTGTCAAATGTTTCAATTTAGAATCTTCAAGCTCAGATCTGTAGTCAAGTTGTAATTCAGAGGAAAAAAATAAAATGGTCTCAGTATTTGAGACTGCACGTAATTGGTACAATTGTTTGACATATAAAATTGAATCTTAGCTGAACTAACTGTAATTCCTCATTGGAGAAATGATGTATATCAGTTACAAAGAGAATGCCATCATTACAAGCACAGGATATCTCAACTTTAGGTTCCAGGTGCTGAGTCGACACTCAAGTAGATGATTTGATCTGTATTCCATTTCTTACCACTGAAGTAATCACATAGTATTCAATAGTATGTTGGTCAGTTTTTAAACACATATTTAATGTTGACAGAGGTTCCTTTTGTAGAACCAGGTATAACAACATAGTTCACCCTTATTCACATGATCTTCTGTTGACTTTATTTTCTGTGGACGAAGTATTTTAGATATGTTAGTGTCTTACATACAGGGACTGATGCCTAAGATTCCATGTGGGAAGTACGTTGCCAGAAAGAACGTAGTCTGTGTGGAGCTCCAGAAGCTTGGAGTGAATCGTGTTACAGGGAGTGAAGTCCTGGTGAGTGTTTACTCTCATATAGACCACGTTGGGAGCTCGGTCCCACAGGAAATTGCCTCAAACTTCCTCTGTTTCTGGGTGGGGGGGCCAAATGCTGGCAGTATGTGTAAAACCTGCAACTGCAGATTTCTCCTTGCAATGTTTTCTAGCCCTGAGAATTTGGGATAAACAGGCTGCCTACCAACTTCTAGTTAAGTTTCCCC
Source organism: Mastomys natalensis (assembly GCA_021653895.1). Taxonomy (NCBI): domain Eukaryota; kingdom Metazoa; phylum Chordata; class Mammalia; order Rodentia; family Muridae; genus Mastomys; species Mastomys natalensis. The sequence goes on along the minus strand of JAJTUV010001504.1, from coordinate 8,186 downwards.
ATCCCCCCTTAACAAACATGCTCAAGGTTCTGGATATTCTATAGTTGGTGTGCACTCTGCTATTGCATGTTTGGCTGTCCCAAACTCTGCCCTTCTGTATGTGCCTCTGGGTGCTTGGTCTTTCTTAATTTCTGGGATGTCCTGAGTCATTCAAGTCGACTGCTGAGGACATTTGAAATCACATTCTCAGGCACATCGTGTCTTCGACCTCCCTCTTCATTGGTAGATAAATAGAGGCTCTGTTATTTTTGGATAGATAGGGAATTGGTATAAGTATAAAAAAAAAAGTAAAAAAAAAGGCTTTTTTTTGTCAGCATGCATGTAGTACTTTGAGGAAAAAGTGGGAAACTCATGACAAAAACTATGTTGGATGTTACCAGTTCATACACAATAAATTTAATGAATATCCCCAATTGAAATTCAAAGAAATTGGAATACAGGATGGTAAGATGGCTCAGATAGGTTATAGTGCTCTGACTGCTCTTCTGGAGGGCATGGTTCAATCCTAGCATTCACACTTGGTGACTCACAGCCATCCTTTAATGTGATTGATGCCTCAATTTGAGCGAGTGGGAGAGGGGATCCTGGAGTGTGTGGGGCTGGAGCAAGAGAGTAGATAGGGGAAGAGGAAAAATAAAAATAAATATTCAACTTTTTTTTTTAAAAAAAAGGAAGAAATTGATTATATTAGGCCTGTAAAATGGCTGGACAAGGGCACTTTCAGTACACCTGATTATCTGATGGCAATCCGAATTTACATGAAAGGAAGGAAGAGAATCCATATCTGGGAGTAAGCTCAACTGGCCTCTCGACGGACGTGCTCAATCCTAAATAAACTTCACTTTATAAAACTTATTGTGATGTAAATCTTGTTATATTAAAATTTGGTAACTACCACAAAAGTTGTAAAAGATCTATTTGAGGTATAAAATGTCTGCCTACAATGAAATCTGGATGTGGTAATTTTTCTTAATTTAATGTATTTTCTTACAGGATTGCAGCGACTGTAGTAAGCATGACAGGACTGACCTGAATATTTTTGTTGTTGTGGCACTTCCTTTTGATCTATTCTTTTGAGCAAGTCATTAACATGTTACTAATGAAAATTTACAGCTAAAGGCACTACTGGTTTTGATAGAATCCCATACTTTCATTGATTTCCTGTTGAATTAGCAGTGGTTACCCAGTTCTTCTTCTTCTGTCCTGCTTTTAAAAGACTAACTGGTTGATACTGCTGTTTTCCTTGATTTGTAAGCCTTTCCACACGGGGGCTTATTGAAAAGGACTGGGACATATGTTTCCCTCTTTTTTAAGGAAGTGTTTACGGCACAATTCAAAATGCGGTCAAAATACAGGATTTTAAAAATTTTGAGGTGGTCTTGGTTTTCCATGTGTCTAATATTACTGAGTAAATTCATGTTTGTGGAGAAATGCTTACATTGATAGATTGGAAGGGAGATAGCCATTGCCTATGCATACCTGGGAAATTTGGTTGAATTTTTGAGGGAAAACTTGGGGATTCTCACCAGATCTGTTTTTTGTAGTTCAAGTGGGAAGGAGTATTGGAAGTTTGAGCACTTCTGTATTATGGAAACATTTTAAGAGCATAATACTCTGCTTCTGTGGTTGGAATCCTCAGGAGAAAGACTGTAGGTCATATGTAAGCTTAGGTCACCAATGGGCATGAAACTCTGAGCTGTTTAAATTAAAAGTAGCTTCTACCACTTAAAGACTGAATGATTGGGGAAAAAATGATTATCACTATAATCTGTTTCCTATTGATGAAATTAAGGATACATAACTTCTTTTTCATGGGAATGTGCTCATGAAGATATGTAAATTTCAATCTGGTGCCCTAAGCGCTGTTTAGTTACTCACTCATAGATTTCCTATCTTATGAACAGGTGTATATATCTGGACTGTCAGTAGTACAAGAGGTAAGTTGCTCTTGTTCCTAGAGGATTACCAATAGTAAAGGACTTTTCTTAGTTTCATAATATTACATATTTTTTTTTGGTCCAGGGTGTTCTTATGTTAATAAAGTCACCTTGAGGACTTGGGGCCCACGTATTCTAAAGTCAGACCAAGAGTGAGAAGAGATAGCTAAAGATGACCTTAGGTTTTTCATCAAATCCTTGTGTTCTCACATGCCAGGGAGCCATTAAATTCTAAGAGTACTGAAGGTTTAAGTGGCTGAATTGAGTTCTCAAGGAGCTTTACAGAGCTGTGGACAAACGCCACTATGGATCTTTGAATAATTCAACATTATGTTCTAGGACCAGTTTAAGTCGTGGCATGCAGTTTGGCTACTGGTATCATAGACTTGTATGATATTTATCTGGAATGAAGAAAGATGCATTCAGAGTCTTTTGAAGAGGCTTCAAATTCTTGAGGATGATGGAATAAATATATCAACAAATTGGCAGGTCGCTCCTACATGAGCAAAATCCACCCTCTCTCCCCTACTACTCTTCCCGCCACACACACAGATGCTGGGCACATGTTCAGGCCTGATGATAGACATAAGAATGTCTCCCTAATTATTTTTTGCTTCTTTGTGAACTTGGTCTTCCACAGAACCCAAGCTTACTGATCAGCTACATTTGGCTGTCCTACATGATGATGGGTATCCACATCTCTCTCTATCACCACTCCAAACATCTGAGGTACACAAAGATGGGTTCCACCAGTGACCTTTTTTTGTATATAGAAACTGAAGAGTGCCTACATATTACTTCATAAAATCCATTTTGGGCCTCATAAAAATTCCCACTTCATGGCTCTCTTGTGTCATAGCTTTTATAGCAAAACCTTTACCTATTGAACTATCCAGCCCCTCCCACTCACAAAATGTTTATCAAAATTAGTTTGATTCTATGTTGAATTTTGTACCTAATTCTACTCTTCATACTGCTAATCCCAATGTAAGAAAGAGATATGGTACTTAAAGTGGGATGTTAGCTACTGAGAAGAAATAGAAAAAAAGGATATAATTTGGGGGAAGGGACTGATGAGAGACTATTTTGACAATGTATTGACCTTTTTTTAATCTAAAAGACCATGAAACAATGCAATAAAGGAGTATTCTTAAAGTCCCAGGAATTACTGAAATGCTAATTTAAGTTTAAATGTAAATGAGGCCAAGCTTGCCCTGTTTATTTCTTTCCTTAATGATACACATTACACTACATCCCTCAACACTTAGACAGCCAACATGCTGTTAAACTATTTGAGGACAGAATGTCCTTGCACAATCTGAGAAAATATGATAATACTTAATTGCTGCATTAACCTACAGTGGATAATTCTACACTTTATTTATATCTCAATCCATTGGATTTGGAACATTTTGAGGGGTAGTGCTTTTTTCCAGAAATTTTCTCATTTTGTTTTAAAACATTCTACTGGTTTTTTCATTTTACTGTGGTTTTGTGTGTTTGTGTGCCCGCAGAAAGTATTTTTAAGTAGGCTTTTAGCTTGTGTTTTGCCAAGCACATTGTGTGAAAATTAAAAATGCTTAGTCAGTGCTTTTTTATTGGTATTCCTCTGGTGCCAAAACCCAAGGGCACGGCTTTTACGTAGTCCAACCAAAGAAACGGGGCTCACTTGTTTGAAAAAGGATTATTCATGATTGCGAATTTTAAAAATGCTGAAGAATTAAGCATGAAAAAAAGGCTAGGTAGTGGAAAATTGAAACAATTTTTTTATTTTTAATGTGGTTGTAAGAGAAATTTTGCGTCAGATGAACTAATTGTTTCCAAAAGGAAAATTTGTTTTAAAACAAACACTTAAACTGCAAATGAAAAATGGTAGACTTCCTTTCCCATTGTAAACAAAAAAGGGCTCACTTTCCCAGGGGGCCTTTGTTTTTGAATTAAAATGAAATTGTTTTCTGTAACTTTCTTATCCTGATCCCTGTGTGTATGGTGTCGGGAGGAGAAAGGGGAGAAAGACTCCTTTAAAAGGGGAAAACCAAATTTTGTTTTATTTCTATTATTTGGTGAACAGCATGTGTTGAAAAAAAACCAAAAGCTGTTGTCGTTGTCATCATCATCATCATCTATTTTTTTAATTTTTTATTTTTTTATTATTATTATTTTCCCTCCCTTCATTATGTTTTTAAAGGTGCTCCACCCTCACTCCTTCTGATGGGCATTTATACCTAGGGTTTAGCTTCCAGTTCTTTTTTTCCCCCAAAAACCAAAGTCAAATTTTTTATGCCAAATTATTTCCACCTCAGGAATCAAAGTATATCCCAAAGTAGTAAAGTACATCCTTTTTGGAAACCAAAATGCCCCAAAGACAGTAAATTAGTTTTCATGCCAGGATGGGACCCGTACTAAATTTTCTGGTTTTAAATTTGTCATTCCCGGAGCTTTGGTTTTGAGATAGAATGAGGAGAGCTGTAATTTGTTAGTGTGGGCCCCTAGATCATTGTGGGGAGGTAGTAACCGGAACACATTGATTAGTGAGATTTACAATTCTCTGCATGTGTGACAGGTTCAGTTTATACCGATGGACAAACATGAGTGTGTGTGAGCACGTGCAATTCCAGTTCGGTAACAGGGCTTGCTTTTTGTGTCTAAAAAGCTTTCCCGGTTCAGGGAAGCAGAGACAGAACGGGGCCCTTTTTTTTGTGAGAAGCTGTCACTACCAATCCCGGGCAGAGGTCCGCATTTTTTGGCTTCCCTTCCCTTTTTTTTCTCCTTTTTTTCCCCTTTTGCCTCCTGCTACATCTGCTTTGGCCATGGACAGAAAAGATAACTGCAGTTTCACACTAAAAGCTGGCTAGCCCAAAAATTTTCTCCTTGAAATTTTTTAATTGCTAAAACTTTTTTGGGGGATTTTTCCCCAGGTTTTGGAAGGCGACTCGGTAATTTGACTGCCCGCCCATTCATTCTGAATTAGACTTGGGAAAGGATAAAAGTAGTTTGGGGTTTTTCACTGGAATGTTTTATACACAAAAAAAAAAAAAGAAAAATGATTTAAAGAAGAATCTAAAAGGGCAAAAGTTTTAAATAGAAACTTTCATGGGATTCCTTAAAATTGTAAACACTGCAAGCCCCCTTTTTTATAATGGCAGAGCCTTTGTTTTGTTTGTTTCCCCCTTTCCACTGTGCCTTTACCATTGGGGGACAAAAACCCAAGTCATTTAAAATATTTTTGTATCTGTCATGGTCAAAAAGGCCACAGATACTAAAATTTTTTTTTAAAAATTAAATCCTGATTCATGCTATTCCTCTACCCTTGGCCCCCCTTTTTTTTTTTTTTTTAAAAAGAAAAATTTAAAATTTTTTTACGTGATATCGCAAAAAACCCCCAAAAAAATGTTTTTTTTTTTTAAAAGGGCCCCCTTTTCCTGTTAAAAGCACCCAAAAAATTAGCTTGGAAAGTTTTTTAAGGGACTTAAGTTTTTTTGGAGTGGTTAGTGTTAGTACATGAAGTAAAATTTGTGTAGGGTTTTAAATTTTTATTTTCTATATGAAAATATAAATTTGTCCTCAGTGAATGGTGTTTTGGATTTTTAAGGGGTTTAATGTTGAAAATGTATCTTGGATCATCTGCAAACTTCTAGGGAATCCCCAAAAAAAATTTGCATGATTAACTACCTTCTATTGATGAAAATAATTTTTTTGGGTTTGTATTTTTTTTGGGTTTTTTAATGGGTTTTGAAAACTCTTCGATCGATGATATATGCCTTTTTGATGGGGTTTAAAACCCCAAATTTTTTCCCCCCTTTTCCCCCCCCTGAGATGCTTTGATGTGTAACCCCAAAAAAAGAAAAATTCCAAAATTTATCAAGAGGCTGTCTCATTTTTTTTTGTCTGGGACTAATTTTTATTCCAGGGGGGGTTTGCTGATGTGGTTTTTTTGTTGGTAAAAATCTTTTTGCAAAACCCCCTTTGGATTTTTTTGTTTTGAGACAAAAACAGTTGCTGTATATAAAGACTGTTGGGAGTTTCACGTGAGTGAGTTCGGCGTACCGGTATGCATTTCATGGGCTGTCTTTTTTAATTCATCAAATTTTTTTAATAGTTATGTTTTTGAATTTAAAAATTTTTTGCATAGAGAAACTCAAGCGGGGAATTTTAAAAAATTTTTTTTTCCATTGTTAAAATGTGATTGCAGCATAAAATTTAAAGGGTTTCCCTTTTTCTTCGAGTTTGCCTTTGTCACTTTTTTTCCTGTTTGGGGCCCCGGGGGGGTTCGAAAAAGGACCCGTGTTGTATCTGAGTGTGAGCTTGCCATGTAATTGGTCTCCAGCCATTAAAAAATTTATTTTTCTAAATTTAAAAAATGTGTTAATTTTTCATAAAAAAAATATTCTGGTGTTTAAAATTTACCTTAAAAAAGGTTTTTTTTTTTTTTTTTTTGCAAATTTACAAGTTTGAGTTTATTCTCTTTGGTTTTTGCACAAAAACAGAGTAGAATAAACTAAAAATTTGTGAGTTTGAAAAAAAAAAAAAAAAAAAAAACCTGGGTTTAAGGAAAAATTTTTAAACACCTGAATATTTATTTATGACAAATTCAACACATTTTTGAAATTTAGAAAAATAAATTTTTTAATGGCGGGAAAGATCCAATTAAAAAAGGGCAGAGCTCCACTAAAGTATACAACACGGGGTCATTTTTTCGAACCCCCGGGGCACACAAAAAAGGAAGACAAAGTGACTTTGGCAAACTCGGGAAAAAACAGGGAACCCTGAATTTGATGCTGACAATGCACGACTTAACCCAATTTGGAAAAACAAGGCAATTTTTAATTTCCCTGTCTTGATTTTTCTATGCAAATTTTCCCAAATTAAAAAACAAAAACTATTCAAATAAATTTGATGAATTAGAAAAGAAAACCCCATGATGTGCTTCCCGGTAGGGCCGAACTCACTCACTGTGATGCCTCCCAACGTCTTTATGTTTACAGCACTTTTGTGTTTCAGAACACAATAGACCCAAAGGATTGTGCAAAAGGGGATTGCTACCAAAAAAAAAAACCACATCACCCAAAGCCCCCACGGGATTTGAAGATTGATTTCTAGACAAATAAAAGTGAGAAGCCTCTTGATGAAAAAGGAATGTTTTATTTGGTGTTACACATCAAAATTTTGCAGTTCGGGGGAGGGAAAAGGGGGAAATTTAATTTTAGGGGGTAAACACAGTAAAAGTGAATGATATCATCGATCGAAGATGTTTCTTTAAAACCCCATCACTAAACCCAAAAAAATACACCCGAATAAAATTATTTTCACCCAATAGAAGGTGATTTAATCATGCTAATTTCCGGTATTCCTAGAATTTTGGGCAGATGACCCAAGATACTTCTAAACATTTTAAAAGCCCCTAACGCCCAGAAACCCATTTTCACTGAGGAAAACTGATATCCGTATAGTTTAAAAAATTTTCCCCATACAAAAGTTTGACTTCATGTACTAACACAAACCCACATCCTTTTAAAAACCCTTAATTTTTTTAAAAATTATTTTCCCAAAAGCTAAATTTTTTGGATGCTTTTAACAGGAAGGTACCTTTAAAAATGAGAGCCTTGTTTAGGTATTTTCCGCGTATCAATGTAAAGAAATTAATTTTTTCTTTCAAAAAAACTAAAAGGAGTGTAAAGGGGGAGAGGAATGGGTATGAAAACAGGTTTTTTTAATTTCAAAAATTTTTTTAGTATGCTGTGGCCTTTTTTGTACCATGACAGATACAAGATAGGGTTTTAATGACTTTTGGGGTGTTGACCCAATTTGGTTAAAAAGGGACAGTGGAAAGGGAAGCAATACAAAAAAAAGGGAAAGGGCCCGCCATTATAAAAAAGGTGGCTTTTGCAGTGGGTTTACAATTTAAATGTCATATCCGCATGTAAAGTTTTTATTTTAAAAAATTTTGCCATTTCTATGTTCTTCTTTTAAAATCATTTTTTCCTTTTTATTTTTTTGTGTATAATAAGCATTCCAGTGTAAGAGCCTATAATTTTTAAAATTTTTATCCTTCCCCAAGGCTAAGTTTCAGAATGAAAATGGGCCGGACGTCAAATTACCGGGTTTTGCCTTCCCAAAAACCCTGGAGAAGCTCCAGCATGAAAAAAGTTGTAAACAATTTAAAAAATTGCAAGGAGAACATTTTTGGGGCTAGCTCAGCTTTTTGTGTGTTGGACTGCAGTTTTCTTTGCTGGGACCAAAACCAAAAAA